>JAVTVY010037704.1:0-17135 GCA_036873755.1 Hanleya hanleyi
GTGCTCGTCACTCCAGTTGGGCAAGTAACTTTTCTCAAATTGTCCTTTCATTTTACTGATCCGTACCACATCTCCACGTTTGTAACGGGGTGACGTGAGTGGTGGTGGACTGGGTGAGTACAGCGTACCACGCACTTGATGTTCGTTGCGTTCTGTCACATCGAGGGGAGCTCGCTGGATACTGCGATGATAGGCTCGGTTGTACCCTTGGACCAGTTGAGGTAGTACATCGATGTACCGTCGGGTGTTTTGGGCAGTAAAATACTTGTACATTCGTCCTTTGAAGGTCCGATTGAATCGTTCCACCACAGAGGCTTTGGTCTCGTTGTACGTATGGAAGAAAAATACCTTCTGTTTCTTAAGAAAGGCTTGGAAGGGTCGGTTGAGAAATTCTGTGCCTTCATCCGTTTGCAAATAGAGGGGTTTGCGCCCCGTCTTGAAAATCTGCTGGAACGCCCGTACCAGATTCTCTCCTGTTTTGGTGCGAATAGGTAGTACCCATGCGTACTTGGATAAAATATCGATACAGGTCAACATGTACCGATGTCCATCATTGTGGGGTGCAAATCGACTCATATCCACTAAATCAGCCTGCCATTGTGCGTCTATGCCTCCTACGATGACTCGGGTACGGCGAAAATGTCGTCGGGCTGCTCGATGTAAACTATAAGTGTCTTGGGTTTTTAACCAGTCTCGAACTTCAGTTCGACTGATGCCTTGGGAATGGACAGCTCGAGCGAGCGCTCCCACAGCGCTATACGCGGCTGGACTGGTAGGGTTGTAATACAAATCAGTTAACACCTTGTTCACTGTAGATGCTGACCCCTTTTTTCCCTTTCGGGACCCCCTCATCACTGTCTTCCTACCCCTCATCGGGGTGCCCCTGGGTCCCCGTCCGGTGTGTTCGCTTCATCAGGTGACACTGACACTCTAGCCTCTGTGCACCCTATAGATATAGTACTTTCGTGTTCCCCGGCTGTATCGGGTTCATGTAGTTTTTCATGGGGTTCAGCCAGCGCGTCCTCCATAGCACGAGCCCACGCCAACTCGTCTGATGATCGCTCGTCCGGTGTAAACAGCTGGTCCACAATAGGCACTACTTTCTCCAAGGCTGACCACAGATGGGGGTCAAGGGTGAAGCTTCGCGTAGGGTCTTGGTAGCGCCCCAGGCGTGCGAAGAAAGGCCCACGGTATACGTAGATGGCATTGTCTATGTGGATGAGGTGTCCGTCAAGCTCATCGCTCAACACCCGTTTAAATTTGGTCCAGCCGTCACGCTGTAGCGTCACCGTATTCGATACGGTCTCAGCGGGTGCCCAGCAAATAGCTCCACAGTCTTCCACCAGGGTGACTTTATCTTCATAGACGTGTAACCCCACCTGGGGTGTAAGGGGCAGGATGGCTCGTAGGTCGCGTGACATGCTTGCTCCAATGTCGAACGGTGAATGACACACACTCTGTCTCACCCTGGTATTTATAGTGTCAGGTGGGCACAGACTGAGTCGTACTATTCTGTGAGGGGGTCCTGTAGAGATAGTACTTCATCGACCATGGGGACTACTTGTTGCAAAGCCGTCCATAGATCGGGGTCCAGAGTAAAACCACCTCGCTTGAGACAGAGGAGTCGAGCAAAATAGGGACCGCGGAAAATGTAGACGTCGTCACACAGGTGAATGCTATCACCGTCGAGGTCACCGCATAACACGCGTTTCAAGGTAATCCAGCCTTCCGGGGATAAAGAGACACGCGCTGGTTCAGACGTACACCAACACCTACTGTTGTCATCGATGAGCTCCACGCGTTGGGGGTACAACAATAGGGTGCAGTCCGGTGTAAGAGTGCGGGTAGCTACAGAGTGCGCCTGGGGGTGGAGTACGTCGTGGACGTCGGTGATAATAGCTTTCAGCGCCTGCCATAATGCCGGACGGAGTAGGATAGAGGCACCACCACACTGTTCTAACCGAGGAAAAAAAGAATCATCTCTACCACTTCGTAGGTAGACACCGACTCCCACGTGCATGAAATCGACTTCGGGCTCTTTTCCCTGTAACAACCGTGTCAATAGAGTCCATCCTGCTAGGGTTAAACATAGCTTCACCTCTCGCGGATGTTCTTCGATGAGCTGCAGTTCATGGTCATAGACGATGAGGATGACGTCAGGCGTGAGTTGGAAGAAGGCAAGCTCCGCTCCGTGCGCTGCCATAGTGGTGAATGACAAAACACCGACGAGGCAAATGTGTATATATCGATTCTTGCCCTTCGTGAAAGTCCGTGATGACTCGTGAGTAAAAAACCCTAGTCCGTAGCCATACACGTTATAGGTGCGCGCCTCTCTCTATCCGTACCCGTAACCGTTATAGTTTTTATTCCACCCTCACCCTTCGTGAAAGTCCGTGATGACTCGTGAGTAAAAACCCCTAGTCCGTAGCCGTACACGTTATAGGTTTTTTTTCGCACCTCTCTCTCTATCCGTACCCGTATACGTTATAGTTTTTATTCCTCCCTCATCCTTCGTGAAAGTCCGTGATGATTCGGGCTGTAATGTTATCTGCAATCATTTAACCTGGGAATTGGCCATAGACGAATTTTCGTGCAAAATATGTGGATTGAGAGTTAACCCAGGAAGGGTGGTCGCACGTGGGCGTAGGCACCCATCAGCGATGTGTATATCACTCTCATGTTATTAATACACGCAATCATTTAACATGGAAATTTTCCACTAGACGAATTTCGTGCAAAATGACGGGATTCTGGCGTAACCCAGGAAGGGTGGGGGCCCCCACTATTGGCCAATGAGATGTCTATAAAAAGAGCCAATGAGATGGCTATAAAAAGAGCCAATCCGCTAGCCCTAAAAAGAACCAATGAAGCCAGTATCACCGAGGTTGAAACAGCCAATGAAAATCACCTGTATGTCAGTATAAAGCCAGCAGGAGCGTGGTGAGCGGCATTCCAAAACCTTTCACAAGACTGACAAGACGTATGAACGATATGAACAACCAAGAAGCTGCAGCACGCCGGGAGAGCGGGGAAATGGTTAATTTTAACCGAGTGGTAGCGAAGATGTCCACCACGAGAGGTGGGGGGAAAATGGAGGCAGCCCGCCGAGAGAAAGAGAAGCTGGTGAAAGATGTGAAAGAATTTTGGTTAAAAGAAATAGAAGGCTGGTGCCGCCAGGTGGATAACAATTTTAACCAACAAGTGGCCAAGATTCTACGGACCCTCATCATACTAGCAAGAACGGTGACCGATGAAGAGTGGCTGGCCCATCTCAAAGCGGCAATGGACGAGATGTACCCTCCCCCTCCACTACCAACACAAGAACAACAACAACAACAAGTGGAGGCGGCCTCTGTGTGTACCATTCCACCCGCCAACTTACTGGAAGATCTACCGACTCATGCTGCCGACCCCAATGACCAACAACAACACCACCGGTACCAAGTGAGGCCAGGCTATCACTATTTTTCCGTCAGCGATATGTAAGGAGTAGACAGGAAAACTCCCCCTGAAGAAAACAGGGTCAACAAATTGACTTCAACGGCCCTTTTCAGGGCCAACCAATTGTTGTCGAAAGAGAACTTCTAACTTGGCACATTCAATTCAAATCACAGGTCCTACATCATGTCGTCTTTATTCTATAGTATTACCAAACTCCAATACCAAAAAACAATCCCTGCCCCATCAACGGCCCTTTTCAGGGCCAACCCCTTACTTCCAAACACACAGGGTTGTTTTTTTTTTCTCGGTGTTTTAGGGCTAACCCATGCAAAAATTTGGTGCAAAATGAGCGGAATGATTGCAGATAACATTACAGCCCGAATCATCACGGACAAGGGTGAGGGTGGAATAAAAACTATAACGTATACGGGTACGGATAGAGAGAGAGAGAGGTGCGCACCTATAACGTGTACGGCTACGGACTAGGGTTTTTTACATTTTAACATGGCAAATTTAGACTAGGTGAATTTGGTGTAAAATGAAAGGGGGTTCTGTCGTGACCCAGAATGCATTGGGGTAATATTATAAAGATAGAAATGGACTTTAACGTGGAAATTGATGTGTTATTTACCTATTGTTACCTAGGTATGTGTGCATGTGCAGGAGTTGGTGTTATTTTTTTATTTTGTGCTTTTGAGTTTACAAGTTTCCTCTTTCGGAAAGATGGGTTGGCCCTAAAAAAGGGCCTTTGGAAGATGTAAGCGATTACATCGTTGGGGACAGGTGGGATTGTCTTCTCACAGTACACACCGGGCATGTCAACGCTACGAGTTCACACACTAGGGGGTTGTAATCGTCCGGAAGCTCTGGTAATCGGGCATGTCGGTGTATACATGCTATACACAAGGCTTGATGCCCACAGGGGAAAATGGCGTATTTGGCGAAGTGATTACAGCATTCCACGCAGCGTAAATAGGGTGCTGCTTGGCATTCTGTGTTGGGTGCCAGTCTTCTTTCTATTGCGGTAGCGTAGTGGATGACCTCTTCAATTTGTTCCTTTTGTTTTCCCCTTATGTTTCTGTGTATTCTTTTTTTGTATTTTCTTGACTTTTTCTTCTTCTTCTTGTGTTCTTTTCCTTCTCCTTCTCCTTGTTCTTGTTCTTGTTCTTCTTCTTTTTCTTCTTCTTTAACTTGGAGGCTTTGTTGTTGTTTGTAGATATCTTCTAGCACTCGGTCCATTTCGTCAAATCGTTGGTATTCGAGTGCCGTAAGATCCGGTGTCGCTCCTGGGGGGTCACTAAGATCCGGTGTCACTCCTGGGGGGTCACTAAGATCCGGTGTCGCTCCTGGGGGGTCACTAAGATGCGGTGTCGCTCCTGGGGGGTCTTGATTATGGCCGCCCTGTGGTTGGTGTTCATCTTTAAATAAGTCTTCTATAATAGCATCCAGCCATGGGTCATCATGTACCATATCGATGTTCCCGAGCAGTTGTAGTTCATCATCATTTATCATGAAGTCTGGTAACAGGTTGTCAATATCGATGGTTTCACCTTCAGCCATGATGTAATTGTGAATGAATCAGTAAATACTGCGCGCTATTTATAGTGTAACGCGCGGACGTGAGCGTAATTTTTATATCACATCTTTGTGCTCACTTACGCTGGAGAAATATTTTTGTGTTTCTTTTCCAATTTTAAACCGGTGTGATTTTGCAATAAATGCGAGTGCACGTATAAAATTTATTTCAAGTTGAACTGGGGCAACTGATCGTGTAGCATTTACAAATTTAGAAGGGTAGCGGTAGACTAAGCCACTATTTTAATGATTTTATCGATTTTTAGACGCGTAACGTTATGGTTAGGGTAGTGTAGAAAACCCGGTACACTGGAAATAAATCGGTTTTCCTGGGTAAAAATATGTCAAGTATGTTCCTCACAGCCTTATAATGTCACCCTGAAAATTGTAGCTGGTTTATCGAAAGAAAACTAGGAAATTTTATCGTATCACACCGGCTACGGTAACACAGCACTATACAGTGTGCAGGCAAAATGTGAGTACAGCTATGGGTGTCAAATGGATGTGTTACCGTAGCCGGTGTGATACGATAAAATTTCCTAGTTTTCTTTTCGATAAACATGCTGCAGTGAACTCACATTTATTGCAAAAAATGAGACCGGTTTAAAGTTGGGAAAATAAAACACAAAACATTTTTAGCAGGTACCAGGCCGCCATGTTGCACCCACTCACACGCCGCCATTTTGACCACACACGCCGCCATTTTGTACACACAGGCCGCCATTTTGAACACACAGGCCGCCATTTTGAACACACACGCCGCCATTTTGAACACACAGGCCGCCATTTTGTACACACACGCCGCCATTTTGAGCACACAGAACGCCTAGACTATAAATAACGCGTAGTATGTTGCCATTTATTCACAACTACAATCATGGGTACAAGACGAAGGCTATTCAACGATCCTAGAGAACACAGAGAGGTGATTACGAGTGAAGAACATAACGATGGAGTGACAATAATTACAAGCTTTGAGCGGCTTATTGCCGACGAAACGATGATACGGCGAAGTGAAGAACAACTCGAAGAGCTCAGGAGGGAGGCAATGGAAGAAGATGCGAGGTTGATGAGACGGCGAAGTGAAGAACAAGACGAGGAGATAAGGAGGGTGGCAATGGAAGAAGATGAGGATGTAACTGATGAAGAAGAACTCCCCGACCTAGAGTGGTTAAACAGTAACAGACCTCCAGGAAATACAACGGCTACCCAAACACCAATTATAACAACGCCGGCTACCGAAACAACAACAACAACAAGAACAACAACAACACCACCACCATGCTCTTGGGCCGAGGTAACCCGCCTGAACGAACAGGTGAACCGCCTAAACCAACAGGTGACCCACCAAAACGAACAGATTAATGAAATGAGGGAAGACATGGGTCAAATGGACGCTGTGAAGTTTAAACTACAACGAGACCTACATAAGGAAAACAGTAAATCAAACTGTAGCGTGTGTACAGACGACGAAAGCCTGTACGCCCTATTTCCGTGCGGGCATTTATGCCTATGTGAAGAATGCTGGGTGACGCTAACATGTATAGGGGACACGTGCCACTGCGCTGAAACGGACGAACAGCATTTAAAGATCAAGTGTCCCGTGTGTAGGAAGCAGGTGGCCGGGGTAAAGAGAATCTACCGCTCCTAAAACAAGTGTCGTAACACTTTTCCAAAGGCCCTTTTTAGGGCCAACCCATGTTTTCGAAAGAGAACTTCTAAACTCAAAGCACAAAAAACACCAGCTCCCATCACCCCTATGAAAAAACCTAAGGTCTTCACCACAATAGACTCTTAATGTTGAATTTTTTTAATACAATTATCTTTGCAAAAAGAATGAACACTAACAGCCATTTTTTTGAATTTTCTACTATTTTATTAACACAAATAGAATGAACGTGTTCACCAGACTCTGGGTATTGAATTTTTAATACAATTATACGCTATGAAGGCGCTTCAATGCACATAGAATGAACATAAAAATGAACATAGTGTAGGAATACGTGAGGAGAGAAGCCGTATTTTCAGCTTGAGCAAGACTGGCAGATGATAATGTCTGAATGTTCCAATGCAATAAGACTTGAAAATGTTCAATATTTATACAACAAGACAATAGAATGAACGTCTTCAGTAAAACTCTGAGTATTGAATTTTAATACAATTAACAGTAAAACTCTGAGTATTGAATTTTTAATACAATTATACGCTATGAAGGCGCTTCAATGAACGTGTAGGAATACAGTAAATGTTTTCAACACCAGACTTGTTCAATAGTTGTGCAACAAGACTTGTTTGAACTCATCATCGTCTTTCCGCCCCTGGTGCACGTAGATGTAGGTAGCAATCTGTTCACGTGGAATTCTGGGAGCGCAGGCAGCTTCCAATGCCAGGGCAATTTGCTCCTCGGTCACGCCCTGTAGTGCCTCAGTGATCAGCGCGTATGAGGGTACACTATTCTCCACACACGTATGCATGTTTATCGGACTGTTGTTCCCACAGCCTCAACATGCTTCGATACGCAAGTGTCGAATGCGAGGTCTGACATGATCCAGGAATGTGTCGATGTACTTCTTACAAATATACTGAGTCACCTGGTCAGACAGGGCTTCATGAATTATAGCTGTGAGACTCTGCAACTTCCGCCACGCCGTTATTTTCAAGGTGACACCCTGAGGACAAGGAACACGCTCTTGCGTATCTAACCTCATTTTCCATTTGCGTATATGCACCAGGAGCTGGTCGTTGAAATAGGCACAGCTGACAAAGATGTCGTCACCCACATAAAATTTCGCTTCGTCACTCCCCTGGTCGCGAATAACCGCATCGATGGCGTAATCAAGGGTCTGTAGTTTTAGCCAGGTGTCGTACGTTAAGGCGATATGCCTAGCTGGTCTGTCGTTAAAGGCCGGTGCGTTAAAATGCACTTCTTCGTCTTTGACACTCACAGTTAAATAGGCTGAGAGCTCCCAAATATTCGTGTGGGCTGCCTGGTAGGCCTGCTGGATAATGTTATTGATCTCCTGCACAGACATAGGAAGTTGCACCTCTTCTTCTTTCACGGGCTCAGGCACTTGCTGGGGCACTGGCTGAAGCACTGGCTCAGGTATTTCTAAAGGTGTTAGTCGGGGCCGTTTGGATCGTGCACCGCGTTTGGCAGGTGTACGCTCTGGGGTAGTGGCTAACATATCATCATCTTGTATAACGTGGGCTTGAAGTAGATCTGCTAGTTCTTCATTTCCCGTCTTCTTCAACCCCTCCACGAAGGCTAGAAATGCATAGGGGGTAGAGCGCAGTAGACCATCGATGAGGGCTCTGTTTTGTCCTGAAGTGGTTTTCTCAGCCATGATTTCTTCGACACGCTGTTTCAGGAGTATGTTTTCCTCCATAAGCAAATCACATAGTTCAGCCACATGCTGCATTTCATCAATGAGGCGAACACGGTACTTTCGAAGCTTCACTTGCTGGGATGACTCCATGACTGTGGGCTCAGGCTGGTGAGTAACTGCTACGGTGTAATAGTCTGGTGAATTTGCACTGGTAAAATGAAAAAAAAGTAAAAGGTTCTCCACAGCTCATACAAGCAGGCAAGCAGGCTGGCTAGAGGTGAGGCAGGCAGGCAGGCAGGCAGGCAGGCTAGAGGTGAGGCAGGCAGGCAGGCTAGAGGTGAGGCAGGCAGGCAGGCAGGCAGGCTGGTCAGGTCAGGTTCAGGCAAGTAGTGCAATGAATACACCCCACCGCTAAAAATCGCCTCCTTTTATACGTTTTTCTACAATCCGCCATTTTGAACACACAGGCCGCCAATTTGAACACACAGGCCGCCATTTTGAACACACAGACCGCCATTTTGAACACACTCCCACAGCCGCCATTTTGTACACACACGCCGCCATTTTGAACACACAGGCCGCCATTTTGAACACACTCCCACAGCCGCCATTTTGTACACACACGCCGCCATTTTGAACACACTCCCACAGCCGCCATTTTGAACACACAGGCCGCCATTTTGAACACACACGCCGCCATTTTAAACACACAGACCGCCATTTTGTACACACACGCCGCCATTTTAAACACACTCCCACAGCCGCCATTTTGTACACACACGCCGCCATTTTGAACACACAAGCCGCCATTTTGTACACACACGCCGCCATTTTGAACACACTCCCACAGCCGCCATTTTGTACACACACGCCGCCATTTTGAACACACTCCCACAGCCGCCATTTTGAACACACACAGCCGCCATTTTGAACACACACAGCCGCCATTTTGAACACACACGCCGCCATTTTGAACACACTCCCACAGCCGCCATTTTGTACACACACGCCGCCATTTTGAACACACACGCCGCCATTTTGTACACACACGCCGCCATTTTGAACACACACGCCGCCATTTTGGACACACACTTGACCTCAGTCACCCCTGTGACGTCATAGTTACATCCGGGTGAAATAGACCTCCAAATCCGTTAACGCTACTACTTATGGACTTCATCGAATGTCATAACAATTAAATTGAGCGTTATAACAATATAATGAACTTCAGTAAATCTCTAAATTACAATAAATAACTTTAAGAAGCATAAACGAGCTGGTGGTGTACAAGGTCATGCACCAAGGTCACATTTCGTAAACACAAACAACATGGCCACATCCTTGATCAGGATCAGGCAAACGTGATGAAAATATTATCAACTGCACAAGGTAAGTTAATCTTATTTACAACAGACAGCATATATATTATGTTAATAAATTTAAATCCATCCCCAATGCCCCAGTAGTTGTTTACGCCATTTAGTACCCCCCAAACCACAGTTACAAATCATGTCAAAAGTGTATACAACAACAACATTCAGAGTGCGACAACCTGGCAGAGTGTGACAACTTATAAAATATCCCTCCAAGGGTATTACAATACTGTTTGAGGTTATCAACCAAAGGGAGTATAATGTATAAATAGTACGTTTACGATAACAATGAACGAAAGTGTAGTTACGTCAATAATTAGCCTACATGTATTCAATCTAGCGAGTTCAGTATTTACCACATAATTAAAATGATGGAATTATCCGGATAAACTGAATTATTCAGATGTATATGATCACACAGATAAGTCAGTTGTAGAGAAAGGTGAGTTAAACGGGCATTGAAATTTCAACTTTGCATCAACCTGTAACCATCTGGGTCATATATACGCGGTACGACTGACCCTGGGATCATGTGTATCCATTTTCAGCCTACTTTCGGCAACTGCAAGAGGGAATTTCCAGAAAGCAATACCACGTGACGTCGTCAGCCAATCATCTAAGCCTGCCGACGTAACCCCAACCAACTCCGAACAGCGCATGTCAGTTCAACGACAGTGGTCTGGCTACATTACCCCTCTTATGAGGATGAACCCCAACGTAACCCGCCATTTTCGAGTCATGTGATGTCCTACTTGTTCAAAATTACAGATCTACCACACCTCTTGGATGATACGATTGTTATTTATATATATATATTTTGTAAGCCCAGGCAATATCTGTTTCCGATGTGGTAGGAAAACCTGTAATTTATCAGCTTTCTCAAGTCTGTTCTCCGCCGGATGAAGACCGGACAGAAAACGGTAAAGTACCGGATATCCCGGATATCGCTCCGCGATAATGGAGACACACGATTCGCAAGCCATCTTATGGATGGCGAAGTGTACGCCAATGACTTTGCATGTGACCTTGTGACGTCACTTCCGATTCCGGTTACGAGAAGGGACCTGACCTTTGACCCTGCGTATGCGCACAATACCGGATAACATGGTGCTTATGGTCAAAGGTCACGGAAACGGAAGTGACGTCACAAAGGTCATGAAAATTTCAAAGGTCACTGCATGTTTAAATCGCGTTTCTATGTGAACATGTCAGGTACGCACAGTTATCACTCATTATGTCATATGTCGGGTAGTTTAATGCTATTATCGAGAGACTAATCTGTGTAGCTTATAGTGCCGTCTTTTGATGGAAACAGATGATTGTGAGTGGCGGAAGATCATACGCAGGAATCAGACGTGCCTACTCGCTCTCCAAAATTTGGGGGGATGGCTATACCACTTCCCCTAGAGCCTCGTAGTAAGCAGTCTCGCAGGACTAGAATCTGTCAGGAGTCGTCGGCGGTGACGACGTCCGTTGATAAATCTCCTGAAAAATTCCCCCGTCTTATCATATCCATGTATATTATTATTGTACCGCATGATATAGTTTTTTGGTATTTTTTTTCAGGGCAGTAGTATAGAAAGGGCATTTGAGGTGGGAGGTTTGGGTATAGATGGATTATCCTTCCTCCTAGTTATGGGCCGTGTGGGGTGTCGTATCGAAACGCGCGATGTGTAGACTACGATTGGCGTGAAGATTTCGTCCGGTCACGTCATTCGTACGCTCATAAACAGCTTGTGTCACTTTCGCCCCTACTCTTCTTGTTCCCCCGCTCATTCACACCGCATATTGCGCGCCTCTTGGCCGTTAAGGGGCGCTCTGGACAGGCCAACCGTCGATGACCAATGAATATCACTCTTATGGAAGAGTCTTGCTCCGTTTTGTTTATCACGGCAACCAACATCCGGGCACCCGCCACCTTTTCTCTCAGTGGGTGAGAGATCTTTCGGCCAGTCACCATTTAATGTTTCCATCAAATGACAGCGCTAAGCTGCCCAGATAAGTCTCTCGGTAACCGTACTAAACTAAGTACATCTAATGAGTGGTAACTGTGTGGAAAAACGCGAGAAACTAGTGAACTATTTCTTCACAATCAACTGTGAAACGAAGCAATATGAGTTGTCTCCCTTTTCAAACGTTCACATGTCATTAACAGCAAAACTAATAATAAACGGACGCCAAAACAGCTCTAATTATTTTAATTTCTGGGTTAAGAGTGAATAGATTTTTGGATAACTTCCTCCATTGTTGTTATATTTAGTAAGGTTCGTCAACTGATTGCAAAAAATTGTTCACTAATACTTTAAAATAAAAAGAGCTCAATCTGAACTCAAAATACGCCCGAAAAACATATCAGTCTGAACAGGTGGAATAGTGAATTGAAAATTTTCAGCACTGTATGGATTGCTACATGTGATAGTTAGTGGTAAAATAACCGAGTTTAGCCATGTGATTGCCATGGAAACGACCTAGCCACACACATTTTGATTGCGATACATCGTCTTCCACTGTTGTACATGTATAGACCAACCAAAACTGATGACTGTAGATGAAAAACTGTCCGATATGTAGCCTGGACACGAAACGGACGGACGGACATAACATCCCATCCCATAACACGTTGTCTCTCCTTAATGCACCTACCTACCAAACCAGATCTGTAGCTTGAAAAGTGTGCGATACACAATCCAGACACGAGAGAAACTACCGTTACAATGGCTGAGATAAAGAGGTGTCATGGAAACGGCCCACATGAGCGAAAGCAACACATGACACTTGGTCGATACTTGGTGTAAGAACGCATTGTTGAGGCTTTTGTGCAGCTGAAAAGGGTCACATCTAGACGCATTGTTGAGCTCAGACAGGCTATTGTAGGCGTTGTCTTGTGCGTTCTTACACCAAGTATAAACCTGACACTTCGTCTCCCCGTAATGCACCTACCTACCAAACGTCAGATCAGTAGCTTGAAACCTGCGCGATATTCAGCCCGGACACGAGAGAAACTACCTTTACAATGGCTGAGATAAAGAGGGCGTGTCTGGTTGCCATGGAAACGACCCACATGAGCAAAAGTAATGCATGACACATCGTCTCCCCCTAATGCACCTACATACCAAACTTCAGATCAGTAGCTTGAAAAGTGTGCGATATACAGTCCGGACATGAGAGAAACTAACTTTACAATGGCGGAGATAAAGAGGGTGTGTCTGGTTGCCATGGAAATGGCCCACATGAGCGAAAGCTGTGCATGACGTCGTCCCCCTCTAATGCACCTACCTACGGTACCAAACTTCAGATCAGTAGCTTGAAAAGTGTGCGATATACAGTCCGGACACGAGAGAAACTACCTTTACAATGGCTGAGATAAAGAGGGTGTGTCTGGTTGCCATAGAAACGGCCCACATGAGCGAAAGCAACGCATAACACGTCGTCTCCCCATAATGCACCTACCTACCAAACTTCAGATCAGTAGCTTGAAAAGCGTGCGATATACAGTCCGGACACGAGAGAAACTACCTTTACAATGACTGAGATGATGAGGGTGTGTCTGGTTGCCATGGAAACGGCCCACATGAGCGAAACAAACGCATGACACGACGTCTCCCCCTAATGCACCTACCTACCAAACGCCGGATCCGCAGTTTGAAAAGAGCGCGATATTCAGCCCGGACACGAAACGGACAGACGCATGGACGGACAGCGCCATCCCAGAACACGTCCGCTTTTTTTTGCGGGCGTATAATAAACACAGTCCCTATTAATTTTCTTAATATCCCACTGATAAGACCACGCTTTATCATCATGAGTATATAAGGAGATCATGTTGCCTACATTGGTAACGTAAAAACACGTTGAAGTGTTTCAGATTTTGAATTGAATGTTGACTGTTAATAAAAACGGGAAAAGTTCCATTGAGAGATGAGGTGTCGCTGTCAAAATAGTGGCATGACTTCCACTTACGTGAGATTCGTGATCCCACTATCATGAAGGCATGACTCTGTTCAGAATGTGAGTGTGGCGTAATTTCGATCACGTGAAGTAGTTAGCCAATCGTGGTTGGTATGAAGAATCTGGTTACCTCCGAGCTATCACGGCACGGTGAATTGATAATCAGATAAAACGCCCACTGACGGTCAAGAGGCGCGAAATAAGCGGTGTGAATCAGCGGGGGGGGGGGGCAAGGAGACCAGGGACGTTAGTGACACAAGCTGTTTATCAGCGTACGTCATTCTACGCATGGGCAGTTTGGCTGTCAGAAAGGACATTTGAGGTGAAGGAGAGAGGACGAGTGCGGAGATGGTGCCATCATAAACGTCCTTATGTCAGTCTGTATTCACCATCTGACCGGAAGTACGTTCTGTCCGGAAACCTTCTCTCGTCGCGACAAATTGCTCAGACACATTCAATGTAAACACAACCAAGAGACACAGCCTACTCCTGCTATGGGTTCACCAAATCGGGTAGAGCATCCCTATACGATGACAGTCAGCGATCCATCAGAATTTGGCCAGAAGTCAAAGGTGTTCAAATTCTTAGAGGACTAACCCATCAGCTATGCCATATTGTCTAGTGCTACAGCCAGTGGCAGCCCGCCTACGAAACTACAAGGGTAAAGAAAGTGAGTCTGGTCCCAGGCATTCCTCAGGATATCGATCAAGCATGTTACACGAGCAGACCAACGTGGTAGTACTGGATGATCTGATGGATGCGGCCAAGGACAATTCAAACGTCGCCAACCTGTTTACCATAGGATCCCATCATCGGAATTTAGCCCTCATCCATTTGATCCAGAATCCCTTTCCTCAAGGGAAGTCATCCAGAGAAAATGCCATGTCAATACTTCGTGCTGTTTACCAATACTGTCAATACTTAGTGCTGTTCACCAATCCCATCGGCAGAGCACACATGCGTGTGTTGCGAAGTAGAATTTATCATCAGCCTAATTCATGCAAGCCTTTCAAGCCGCAATGACGGTGGACTTAAAAGCCTATACTCCCGACGTTCGCCGATTGACCACCTGTTACCCACGTCCACCACGAAGTCAGAGTTCGAGCCAACAAACCTCATACCATCAACCGAGCCCACACCGGGCAGCGCACGTACAGCAGGCCTGTATCCATCCAGCTCTCACACAGCGGGTCTGATTCATATAATCACCCTCGGATTACTCTCATTACTCTCGGATCAAACTGTGATGATCCAACCCAACTGGTACAAGGGGACAACACGAACAACGCTGTGAACACAAGGTTATGGCGGGATCTGTTCAAAGAAGACATGAATACCGAGATGGGAGAGACGTTGGAGGTTACAGCAAACAAATTTCACCACAATCATATTTCACATTTCAATAGAGGAAGCCGCAATTTTTGCCCATAACACATTGGCACCCAGACTACAATGAGCTTTATTTCAACAGTATGTCAATCTTGTGGTCCATATGAAGTCGCTGGACAAGGTCCCGGTCCATATGGAGATTGATAAAACAGCGTCGATGTTGAAAACCCCGTGTGGCGTATGCCACACCGATGGCTCAAAAGAAACACCCGTTGGATCGCATATGCAGAACCTCTAAAGAACAAGTTTGGCAGTTTGTCAATCAGAGATCGTTGGTGAACAAGAATCCTACTTACTTAGTGCCCATAACTAATGATACAGGCGTGGTTATTTGCGACCGCTCGATGGCAACTGAAGTCCTTCAGCTGGCATGCGCTGCTCGGAGTTTCAGCGTGATGCTGTGCTTGATAGAAGTTTCAACATGGGTGCCAATATGGATTTCTGTCAGTGTGCCATGGGTCGAGTCACTATATCGCCTACATTATAGTAACAGATCGTGCGAAGTGATAAAATGGCCTGCAGGCAGCTCAACCACCAACATTTTGAGAGCAGTGCCAGAATCTAACACGGTTCCAACATCTCAGCATAGGCTGGTAGTTTGGGATTTGCAATGCGGAAAAAAGCTTTATCAAAGAGCTCATCTTCTCAGGTCAAGGTAATCCCTAAAACTTCGCAGCCAGAGAGATATTTATATCTAGAAGTGCTATGAGTAACTAACCAAGTCAGTGTATCAATCCGAATGTATCGTTTGATACACAGGTCTTGGAACCATCGCGCCAGCAGATAAGCGATCGACATCGCCAAACACTACGACCTCGCCATGAAGTAGAAATATATCAGCATAGGCGGACGGATCAAGTTGCTCGCGATTGGCAATTTTGGAAAAGGCGTTATAAAAATAAAGAAGATCGTATGTGAGTATGTTCTATAGCTCAAATTAAGCATGATTCAATTCGCACCTGAATTTGTTGCGGCCCACACAGCAAACTCCAAAACAAGTGATAAAATAAGGGTCAGAGTCAAAGTTTGAAATAGGCAAGTATTCGCTAGTTAATTGGTTGGCCAGTGTTGGTATATAGTTATAAAAGTAATCATATAGTTTGGTATTGCAGTATAAATTATTATATAATAAATTGTTGTGGGTATTGTGAACAAATGACTTCGGGCTGTTTCCTATGTAATTAGTTGCAATTAATTGTTGTCCAGATACTGGGGTACTCACCAAGCTTTCGGCCCAAAGAGCCCAAGAGTCTGGTACCTCGGCCAGCATTGAAGAACGCGCCAAAGGTGTTGTGCAAATTAAGCGTCAGAAAACACAAAAGTTTCATAATTTCCTGTCATCCAGACCAAAGCATGAGAGATCCTCGATGACGCCACAGATATTCAAACCCATGCACCAACACTTCTGTCTATCAACTGATATAGGCGCGACAATACTCAATAAAGTATTTCCGAGGCTTCTCTAAGCCATACATTATTTCGTGTTGATGTTGAAAATCCCTGGCATGAGCTGGATAGCAATCAGACCAAGGCATCAATCGTTGAAGGCTCACTCACAGGTTCAACGTTCGAACGTACAAATATTTCATCATTCGGATCTGCAATGATATGCTCCCGGTGCTCTAGTACGCCGCCTGTCCCGCGAACCGAGGGTGTATCAGTTGAAACTTCACCAACCTGGAAGAAAGGTTTTACGATCCTGGTGTCAAATCCTTGCGGGGTCATAACAACATGACAGAACAGTGATAAAGCAAAAAAGTGACAAGGCTAACCAACCCAATTGTTCCAGTCATGGGTCCATTCACAACGGACCAAATAGATGAAGCATGCACCACCAGGGCCGAGTTGAAGTTTACCCCTCGGACGAAGAAAAAGTGGACACTGAGGATGGACACTGACGGAAAAAGTCGACGTCGCGTTTTAAAAGGCGACGTCGCCCTTTCCGTCGCGCGTCGCCTTTTGCAATGTTAAAGAGATAGGCCAAAACTCGACGTCGACTTTTGCCCTGTCTCCTAACATTGTAAAAGTCGACGCGCGACGCGCGACGGAGAGGGCGACGTCGCCTTTCAAAACGCGACGTCGA
>JAVTVY010037705.1:0-17162 GCA_036873755.1 Hanleya hanleyi
CAACGTTTGATTCATGCCCCGGTACAGAGTGATACGCCTGACAACATCGAACATTTTCTGGACGATTCCACCAAGATGTTCACTTGCGCAACTTGTCAGAAGCAGTTTACTCGTCTAGATAATTTTCGGCGCCACGAGGCCTCCACCCACAACGATGCACGGTATACTTGTATAACCTGCGCAGGGTCATTTAATCGGGAGGATCAGTTACTGCGCCACGAACGTTCAATTCATGGGCCACGCAAGCGTCCATGCGAGGATTGTGGCCAACGCTTCAAACGACGCAGTCAGTTGCTGCGACACCAACGGTTGATTCATGCCCCGGTACCAGGGCATGAGCGACAACTTCCTACTGAAGAGGAGCCGCGGAAGGTCAGACCCAGTGAAGATAAGCCCGGGGAGACGAACGCCACTGGTGATGCGATGAAGGAGAGCCCGCCTATACCCACAGTTCAGAAGAGCCTGGATATCCAGCCGGACCCCAGCGCTACGGTTTCGAGTCATACGCCTGACAACATCGAACATTTTCTGGGCGATCTCTTACAGGACAACCATCCAGTGAGTGACATCGATCGGCGCCATTGGTCCATGACACGGCACTGTTTCCACCCTCATGGCCCTATTCAAGATATTTACAATTTTCCACTGACCAACCGCACCCGTCTACGCAGCTACGTGGAAGCCATCTTCAAAGATCAAACTACGGCCTTCAAATTGAATGTCGCTTTCCGGTACATCTTACGTCACAAAAAGACGGGCCAGTTACGGTATTATTATCCCGGCAATAATATCTATGTGTCTGACCAGCCGTTCACCATCATTAACCGGAGGTCACTAGAGACGATGCTAGAGATACTGGACACCGTGGAACCCTTGAGATGGGCACATCGTCAACGCCCCAACATACAATGGGTGGTAGAGAGGGTAACCAATGTCACGTTTTTCCTTACCAAGCTGACCGACCACCGCCATCGGTTGAATGCGTCACCCACGCACTGATGAATACCATAACATGCCGCACATACTCTCTATGTCTACATGCTGATCGTTGACTTGAGCTCAGTAAACACTTGTACCTAATGTGACGGTGCGTTAAATAATAAAACATGGTGTTTGATATTTCAATTTGTTTTGCTGTGAACATACTAAACATACCCAGGGCGGCTCCCCCAGGCTGGGTATGATGTAACATTGGGGATAATAAACTATATAAACATTGCTGAACTTGTTGTTATTCACGACAACCGCTATCCGATTGTATAATACAGAATATATAATTAGTCTAGCCCCCACATCTAGCCTTCACATGGATACCTCACTCGATCCTATCGACCCACTAGTGGCCCACCTAAACCCCAGCACGTCTATTTCCATACCCTTGGGCCACCGCCCATGCGCAGAATGCCGATATGTCAACCCCACACCCAGCCCATCAGATGCCCCTTCACGAATGCTTCACATTGATACCTCACTCGACCCCATTGGACCACTAGTGGCTCCCCTAGCTCCAAAAAGTCTAGCGGGACCCATACAGGGTCCAGTTTTCGACACTTGGTGACCACATTCCGACAAAATGGCCAGTTTTCGACACCGGATGTGCCGCCATCTTGAACATACGTGCCGCCACCTTGGATATGTCCCATAATGCACCGGGTCAAAATATTCGCTTCTGGTTGGACGAGAGCTGTGTGACGGATTTGAAATACTCGCTTCTGATTGAACGAGAGCTCCGCATTGCGTCTGCGCATGCGCAGAATGATATTCCTACCGCACACCCAACCCATCAGATGCCCCTTCACCTAGGCTTCACATGGATACCTCACTCGACCCCATTGGACCATTAGGGCTCCTCTACATCCCAAAACGGCTATTTTCATACCCTTGGGCCACCGCGCATGGGCAGAATGACCCTAATTCAACCCCACACCCAGCCCATCAGATGCCACCTCACATAGGCTTCACTTTGATACCTCACTCGACCCCATCGGCCCATTAGTGGCTCGCCTAGACCACAAAAACGGCTATTTCCATACCCTTGGGCTACCGCGCATGCGCAGAATGGTGACAACGCCCAAGCCGCTAGTCCAGTCAGATGCCCCTTGACGAATGCTTCACTTTGATACCTCACTCGACCTCACTGGACCATTAGTGGCTCCCCTAGATCCCAAAACGTCTATTTCCATACCCTTGGGCCACCGCGCATGCGCAGAATGACCCTAATTCAACCCCACACCCAGCCCATCAGATGCCCCCTCACATAGGCTTCACTTTGATACCTCACTCGACCCCATTGGTCCATTAGTGGCTCCCCTAGCTCCAAAACGGCTATTTTCATACCCTTTGGCCACCGCGCATGCACAGAATGCCGATATTTCAACCCCACACCCAGCCCATCAGATGCCCCTTCACGAATGCTTCACTTTGATACCTGACTCGACCCCATCAGACCCTTAGTGGCTTCCCTAGATGCCAAAACGTCTATTTTCATACCCTTGGGCCACCGCGCATGCGCAGAATGCCGATATTTCAACCCCACACCCAGCCCATCAGATGCCCCTTCACGAATGCTTCACATGGATACCTCACTCGACCCCATTGGCCCATTAGGGGCTCCCCTAGCTCCAAAACGTCTATTTTCATACCCTTTGGCCACCGCGCATGCGCAGAATGCCGATATTTCAACCCCACACCCAGCCCATCAGATGGCCCTTCACGAATGCTTCACATTGATACCTCATATGACCCCACTGGACCAATAGTGGCTCCCCTAGATGCCAAAACGTCTATTTCCATACCCTTGGTCCACACGAGTTGTCTCCCTTGCGTCAGTGTGTGCAGATGGCGCTATGGTTAGGATCGACGCCGTGATGTGGAAAGGGCGTCCCCACACCAACCTGGAGCCGCCATTTTGTTTGTTGATTTTTTGCGGAGATACACGGGACAATAAACGCTCAACCCTAGGGTGGTACAGATGCTAGACTGATCCTATTAACATGGTACAACACCTATAGATTATGTTTATTACTAGGACGTCAGCGAAATAAATTTTCCAACATGGCCGTCTAAAAATACGCCCCCTTTTCCAACATGGCCGTCTAAACCCCAGTACATACACCCACAAGTCTAGACATGTTGGCTCTGTATCCTTAATTACATCATTATCCTGGAATGTACAAGCACATCGAGTTGTCTCCCTTGCAAAAACACTGCCATCTTCCAATGCGGATGAATACAGTCTCAATACATCCCCTCAGGGCCGGAGGAACTATACTGCACTTGATGACCCCTCTCCGCCACGTTCCCTCCACAAATTACCTCTATATAGGGGTCAAAACTTCGTCCATTTACGCTTTTTTCGATTTTAAAAATGGCCGCACCCAAAAACCGCCATTTTCCAACATGGCCGGCACCTAACCACTACTTACGCCACCATCCCTCCACAAATTACCTCTACATACGGGTGAAAACTTCGTCCATTTACGCTTTATATACTACTCCGGTATTTAAAATAATAAAATATTTTTGACTATCATCCTGTATTGTCTATACCAAGTTATATGTACATGAATATATGAGGAAAATATTGGACGTATGAAGGGATGGACTGAACATTATCGCATTGTCAGCCAACCGGATTATTACATAAACCTGTAAAACCTGTATTATAGGCATATACACTTCGCCAGAGTATATCAGAGCGCCGACGTCACAGGGAGCAGCATTATTGTTCGTACCGGTATGTGTATCGATATTCCAGCATACGTTCTACTTCGGCCTGTAGGAGACTATAGATCGTGAATCATATATATTATCCGGTTATTTTACGCATCTATACAGTATAGTAATATGGGTTTTTCCATTGACAAATCCGCAACCAAAATTAAATGTAGTTCCCAGTTCGCGGATCGAGCGGCGCACGACGGCAACACGGCCTATGTGTCAGATATCACTCCGCCTCACGATTCTCTCGCACCTTGAAAAAAACAAGCGCTGGATGAGCGCAAAGACCTCCGTCGAGGAAACAGCTCAATTTTGCATTTGTTGGACGTTAACTCTACCAATGGTAATTAACCCGGGATTGAGGGTTCCCCACTAGCATGTCCAGCCAGGGATGTGGAAGTCACATTCCCGCACATAAGTTTTGTCTGATGTCACGTGCTTGAAATACTGGGGAAATGGAATAGAGTATATTGATGAAAAACCTTGAATACTGCTTGAGACATTAGGCCCCTTCCCAACCCCACCTCCCTCTGAGAGGATGCCTCCGCCCAAATCAACACGTTAGCGACAGAAATGAGACCCTGTGTGCCAAGTTGTACTAATTTGCTTGTGGTTTTGTGCTATAGGCCCGACACATCAACACTTCATATTTTGTATGTGTACAGTATAGCATCATCATTGAGAGAATCCTCTACAAAACACACCTCATTTTACCGACACTCCGTTCTGATCTGCCTCGGCATCATGTGTTGAGGATTCAATGCGCTCGGTATAATTTTGTATACTGGTGTTACAGGTCACCTTCACTATACTGTATCAATGACCATGGACTTGTACATGGATCACATTCATATTGAATGGTGATGGCTGATGAGAATATTGCCCATATGGAACAAATGGCTGGATTTCAGCAAATAAGTTCATATTAATCATAAACATACAGTTAATAATATTATCAAATAATTATGTGTATTCCTTGTCGACATAAATATATTACAGGCAATATTATGACTGAATCGTGGTAACAGATATACACCTGAATCACACAATTTGTAGATCACTGTCAGGTTATCGCTTAACATTTAACAATTTCTGCAAATGATGGCATTTTAATATCTGTCCAACCTGATATAATTTACTGGCTTACCTATCCATAAATGCGTATTGGCTAAGATCACATTATGCCTTGTATATATACTGTGCGTATGGAGCTGTTTGTAACTTTGTTCACTGCTGAAGATGCTATAACTAATAGCAAAATATACAGAATAAATTGTGATTCCTACTCGGAGTTGCTTTTCGTATCTACAATTGAAGTAAAATGGTGTGTTTTTGTGCATTTTGACAGAATATTTAGACTTTGAAGATGATTTGTAATGATGCCCCAAAATGAACTGAATTTTCCGTGTCATCTGTCTGTCTGTCTCTCTGTTTGCCCATCTTTCTTGTCATACCAAATATGCAGCTGTTGATGGATCAGAAGCCTAATGAAATTGACTGACCTTCACCTGTTTTATCGAGGTCAAATTTAGCATTAGCAATACTTTTTGAAGGAGTGAAGATAGGCTCTCCAAATTCATAATACTTGTGCGATTGGTGACTGACTAGAAGCCTATCCCAGTTGACTGAATCTATTTTCTCAGGTTATATACTGTATATTTTTATATAACATGAAATATAGCTAGGCATTCTAAATTGATACCACATATGCAACTGATGATGGACCTGAAGTCTATGAATATGACTGACATTGACCTATTTTCTCAAGGTCAAAAACTATAAGTTAAGTCACATCTTAACTGCTAACATACACCTCAAATCTAACATTGTCATCATTTTGTTGTGGCTGTGGTTTTTCTTCCAGAACAATTTAGCGAATTTTGCATGTGTTTCAACAGTCTCATGCTTCAACAGTAACTTAAACGATGATGTATCGGCTGAGCTGTTGAAATAGCCTTCATTTCCTAGCTCTGACATACTACATCACTGCCGAAATATGAGTACCAAGACAGAGTGATAGATCACACAGCCAGTGAAGGTTCCCGATTTACATTGAATGTCGTTATTGCCTAAGTAGTATTAGCAGCATTTTACAACAACAACAATTCGCTGACTTTATAGTGAAAGGTATCTATTTTTTGTTGTTTGGCATTTTTATTTGCTGGCATTGTTTCAGATAGAATACAACAGCCTGACTCATACAATCAGGAATAAAAAGGGGGTTAAAATCTTTATGTTCAAACTTTCGTAGGAAATATAAAAGTGACAAATTCGGCGGGCCCATGAAACGCAAAATAAAGTTGGTATTGCCTCTCACTGGGTTTCAACCTTCTACCAGGGATGATTCCTGATTGCTCATCCTCCAGGGGTATCTGTCCCATCCTAAAAACAAGAGTTCAATTGAACCCAAAATACGCCCGTAAAAAAATACAGTCGATAAACAACATTTTTATCTCCTGAATGTTGTTATAGACAAAGGTTAACAATACAAATGAACCTGGACTGTATGTTGTTTGTTTTGTTGCAACAGTCATAATACTGTACATCTATAAGCCATCATTGTTGTATACAGTGGTGTAGGCAAGTTTGGAAATCGGATCGGGGGGGGGGGGTACATAAGGGCCTGGAGCTGTATTTGTAGGAACAGGTAGAACTCCAGTTAACTCTGCAGGAGTGAATATTCCCCCACCCCCGGTTATGCGCTTATGTATGTATCAGTAACTTTCAAACAAAACTTATGTTAGTATAAGCTGCAAAAGCAAGCTCATCAGCCTGATGACTGGGGTTGACTTAACAGTAGGTGCCAAATACAAGAATTTCAGACTAAAATCAAGATGAGTAACTGAAGAAAACATAGAATCAGCTCAAAAACAGTTTGTGCACATCTACACATGGTACCGATCATATGTACCAAATTTCAAAAGAATTCATCGAAAAGTCTGAGACAGTTGCGTTCACGAGGACAGTGGGTGGCAAATAAAGATTTCAGACCATAATCAATGGGAGTATTCAAGAAACTGTCGAATCAACTCGAGAAAAGTTCATGCACATGTGCTCTTGGCACCAATCCTGTGTACCTAATTTCAAAAGAATGCAATAAAACCCCTAGGACGAATCTCGTTCACGAGGACTGTAGGTGCCAAATAAAAGGATTCCAGACTAAAATCAAGGGAAGAACTTAAGAAAACATCGAATTGGTACTGATCATGTGTACCAAATTCCAGAAAAATCCATTGAAAACTCTAGGACGAGTTGCATTCACGAAGACGGTAGGTGCCAAATACAAGGATTTCAGACCAAAATCAAGGGAAGTAACTCAAGAAAACGTTGAATCTGGCCGAAAAAGGTTCGTGCACATCTACACATGATACCGATCATGTGTACCAAATTTCAGATGAATCCATTGAAAACTCTGGGACGAGTTGTCTTGACGAAGACACATAAGGGGAGTAACTCAAAAAAATGTCGAATCGGGCCGAAAAATGTTCATGCACATCTACGCATGGTACCGATCATGTGTACCATATTTCAGAAGAATCCATTGAAAACTCTGAGACGAGTTGCGTAGACGAAGCCAGTTGGTGCCAAATACAAGGATTTCAGACCAAAATCAAGGGGAGTAACTCAAGAAAACGTCGAATCGGGCCGAAAAAAGTTCGTGCACATCTACACATGGTACCCATCATGTGTACCAAATTTCAGAAGAATCCATTGGAAACTCTAGGACGAGTTGCGTTGACGAGAAAAAGTTAACGGACGGACGGACGCGGGGGCGGACGGACGGACGGACGACGCCATACCATAATAAGTCCCGTCAAATTTGGCGGGCGTATAACAATTGCCACCCCTAATAGAGGGTGTGCCCAAATTGGGGAGATCTAAAGCCATGTCAGTACCAAATTATGTGTTACAAAATTGTTTGGATTTCAGTCCAAAATCAAGGGGAGTAACTCGAGAAAACGTCGAATCGGGCCAAAAAAAAGTTCGAGCACATCTACACATGGTACCCATCATGTGTACCAAATTTCAGAAGAATCCATTGAAAACTCTAGGACGAGTTGCGTTGACGAGAAAAAGTTAACGGACGGACGCGGGGGCGGACGGGCGGACGCGGGGGCGGACGGACGGACGGACGACGCCATACCATAATACGTCCCGTCAAATTTGGCGGGCGTATAACAATTGCCACCCTCTAATAGAGGGTGTGCCCAAATTGGGGAGATCTAAAGCCATGTGAGTACCAAATTATGTGTTACAAAATTGTCTGACGAAATGCTCTTCGCCCGTGTTTCACACGAGCTTTCATTTCAATTGTGTCCAAACAGGAAGTCAAAATTTCGTCGGGAACCATGACAAACCCTATTGGAAATCATATGAGTCGTGGGTTCCCCATATGACAATTATTTGGTGGGAGATTTCACGTTGCATTCCTAGACCTCCGTCTGATCGACGGAGGTAAAAAATGATTCGCGATGAAGAACGGATCGCGCATGGGTAAACGATTTAAACACGATATCGCGAGAGAATGTTTTTTTCCGAAAAGACTCAATCGTTTTTTCCTAATTTTTTTTTCTCTCGATATCCTCGCGATTCATTCACGGCTGATGGTTTTTAAATCGTGAAAATTGAAGAAAAATCGCGACTGAAGAAAAAGCGATTTATGGGAACGCTTCCTAAACAGTCTTGATAGTTTATAGTCCCTTCCTTCTTAAAGCAAGGTTCCTTTCACACATCTTCTTGTAGTAGAGATGAGTAGAGTTGAAAAATAGACAAAAGCAAAAACAAAAGGACCACTACTCAAAAATAACAAATGAACATCATCTGCCGTCTACTATAGAATTGAAATAAGAGGATAAATAATATCGCATACAATCGAATACGAGATATTTATGCAACAATCGAAAAGGATAAATGGACAAACGAAAACTGCAAAATACCACAGATCCATGACACGGACTTCAAAATAGAGAATAATAATCCAAAACCGTCTGGCAAGTGTAAAACAGATGAATACCCTGATATCGCATCATATTTCACATTTTGACCGCCATAAATCTAACAGATTATAACACCACCCCATGTCATCTAGTTGACGTATTTAGAACCTTAGAAGAACAGATCTCTTTGTAATTATCATGGATGACGGATAATTATGGTGCGGATCTATGTTAGTTTTTTACAATAAAGAAAGTTATGTGCCTTCATACTTACTGTCTTTATACGCTTGCATCGTCGGATGAGCGGTCTTATTACTTTGGCGTCTGTTGAACTCAGCGAGGATGGCGTCCAGGGGCTCTCTCACAATAATCACTGCCCGGTCAAATTGAGCTCTGTGTTGGTCATTCCAGAGGTGAGTCTTCACGACTAATACACTGTTATTAACAATGCCCTCGGCAGGAAAACCCGGGCCCCTCAGAATTGTGGAACAGTACACGCTTCCAGTTGCAATGCCTGACAATAGAAATAAGGAACAGACTAATTAAAACATTTCAAAAAATCGTATTACACTATTGTATTTTGAATTGGTCGCTGGTATAGTGCTAAGGAAATTGTCCTCTTGGAATTCCGTCCGTTTGCTAGAATACAAGATAGCTAGGATTAAGATTCTTGACACGCCCGGGGTCGGAATCAGTCTTCTCTACAGAAAAGAAAATCTTTTGCGAATTACAAGTGTAACAACTTCTCGAAATGACCCCCGTAATTATTTTTCTTACCCCTTGAGCCATGGAGCTGAAACTTACCACACTATACCCTAGGGTCAAGGTCTACCAGAAAATGTAAAAAAATTCCAAGATGGCCGCTTTGATGACTTCACAGTAACGTCATTTTCAAAAACGGCATTTTTTTGTCGATTTTTCGGTCGGCTTTTCCGAATTTTTTATTTATGCAATTTCTCCGCAAAAAGTGCATGATAAATCAGTAAATATTAATGTGATGTGAAATAAAATTGCCCACTTTTCGACACGGAAAAGCAGATATTTTGAAGAAATATGACAAAAACATCACTTTTCTGGTATCCCACGTTGCCGCCATCTTGAATTCACCCATGATTCTCTGCTCGGGGGGTTATGCAAATAGGCTCAAAATGACCCCAATATGATAAACTATAAAGTCAAGGAGGTTCAGCTCTCCATTGTTTGTCGTTCCGGAGATTGGTAGCTCCCCCAGGTCAGGTAGGGTTAATACAAGCTTGTAAGAAAGCTAATGGCTACTACAGACTTCCATAAATTTAGTCTCGTATGTCAAGGAAATCTTGGTCGTGTGCACCAGGCCTCACAGTTCTGCCCATAATCCGGCAGTCTTTGTAGTGCACTCTTGGCGCACCATTAATTAGCTGGATTCGTGATGCACTACGGCACTACACCACGGTCGTGGCGATCGAGTATTATAATATATTAATATTTAGACACCAATTTACGCGAAAACGGTCAAAATGTCCCTGCAAAGTTCAGCGCCAACTGGCAATTTACAAATTGACACAATAATAAGGCCTAGTACACACGAGCGAAACGGCTCCCCCTAATTATTTTTCTTACCCCTTGAGCCAGGAGCTGAAACTTACCACACTATACCCTAGGGTCAAGAGCTACCAGGAAATGTAAAAAAAATCCAAGATGACCGCGTTGATGACGTCACAGTGACGTCCTTTTCCAAAGCGGCATATTTTTGTCGAGTTTGCGGTCCGATCTTCCGAATTTTTTATTTATGCAATTTCTACGCAAAAACTGCATGATAAATTAGTAAATATTAATGTGATATGAAATAAAATACTTTTTGCCCACTTTTCACCGCGGAAAAGCAGAAATTTTGAAGAAATATGACAAAAATATCACTTTTCTGGTACTCCACGTGGCCGCCATCTTGAATTTTCCCATGATCCTTTGCTGGGGGGGGTATGCAAATAGTCTCAAAAGCTATGACCCCAATATGATAAACGGAAAAGTCACGGAGTTTCAGCTCTCCATTTTTTTGTCGTTCCGGAGATAGCGCAAGAATGTTTGGTAGGGCCCCCCCCCCCCCCCCCCCTCCAATACAATACAATATACAAATATTGCATGTTGTAACGTGGGACATGACGATTTGTCAGCTCGAGAAAAGTGATGTACATCACCTTTCGAGAGCTGACAAATCGTCATGTCCCACGCTACAACATGCAATACTTGTTTTATTATACCGAATCATACTTGAAAAAATTGGGACTTTAAAATCATGTGAATGAGGATGGTACGGTGAAATAAGCATATCGTATTTAACATTGCGCGACCGTTGTTGATTTCAAAACGCCGTGTCAAGATCGGCTGGCATGACCGTGTTCGACCTCGGCTTGTTTGTCGACTCAATCGCATAATTTGGAAGAGTAACGTTTCCGGTGATCTTACGTACCTTTTTAAAAGATGCCAAATTTATTTCAGTCAATTACCAAATCACATTCATTAATTTATATGACCAACGGGCCGATGTATACACATCAGGCCAACGTAAATACACATCAATCTTCGTTTCGGGGAGTATGTTGGCGCGCGCACTACGGGCGGCAACTCTTGGTCCGGCAGATGTCGCCGTGGAATAATTTGTCATGTACAACGCTCTGCCGTGGTACATGACATTTATTCAACGGTAAGGCAAGATATGACTGCATCATCACTGAACATCACGATTTGTGTAGAATGACACGTGACAGGCTGTCAACCACTGAAAACATTACGAATTTACATGAGGTATAATAATACACAATATAGTATGCATGGACATCGACTTCAATTTTGAAACATGTATACAGTAGTCCTATTCCAGGGACGACTAGACATTTGATGTGTTTGCTGTGAAACAAGAATTCTCTGTTACTTGAATACCAGGTCTCGGCACAACACTACTACACGATTTTCACTTTATCAAATGTACTTCCGCGCATGTTTAAAACTTTCATCATATCGCTGCCCTCCAACTAAGTAATGAAATGTAGAATTTATATACTAGTGCGTGTCAGAATTGAAAATACATGGGAGTGCACCATGTAATCGTAGTGCAATCATTAGAACGGAATATACAACGACATTTATATAACATGCAACGAAATTTCTATAACACTTAAAGCTGACTTAGCTAGGAGATTGTCGAAATGATCCTCTTTTGAATCCCTAATTGTCCAGCAAATTACGTTTTGGTTATCGTTTATCTTCATATAAAATATCAAAATTATTGGAATATTGTTTTCGTCATTTGGTGCTCAGTTTCAAATACGATGATTGGAGCAATGCTATTTGTGCGAGTATGGGATGGCCGAATGGATGGAGTCGCGAGAAGTCATTATTTTGATGGATGACCTGGCGGTTCGAATTCCAAAATATTCGTCAAAAATCTTTTTATAATTTTATGCATTTTTCGACATTGCACCATAATTGCAATATATATGTGAATATTTATTTGTAGAAAGAATGCTTCGAAAAGGTCAATTTCTCCAGATCTAGTATCTAGCAAATATTGCTCTTTTATATTTTATATTTTCTCTTCTGTCATTGGAGATTTGTACACAACAATATTTGGACTGATTTGATCATCTTAGTATTATAGTCGTATAAAAGTGGTCACAGAAAGTTCTTTTTGTTCGGTGAATTCGTATATATATATATAATAATGAATAGCGGGAGTATTCTTGCAGAAGAACTGCCTTTATGAATGGCAATAAAAACTATAAAAGACTTCTAGATTGAAAAAGTCATGACGAACTAAACTGCATAGTTTGATATCAGCTACCCGTTGCGATATATAGAAGACATCAATGGTCTTGCCGTGGTTATGTTCCTGCTGTGAAAAGCAGAAGGGGAAAAAGGCAAAATGATAATATTACCTGTTGACCATAATGAGAATAGGTCAATCGACAAAATGCAGTTTGTAGCCATAGGGATCCATTTTAACCCTTTACGACGTGGGAGAGAAGACGGAGAAGGGATTAGCTGAACTACAACTTTTAAACCAAAAATGCAGTTTGTAGCCATAGGGATCCATTTTAACCCTTTACGACGTACATGTAATTTGCCAAAATCATAAATTATATTAATTTGCACCATATGGAAGGTGATATATTAGAGAAAGTCTGTGGCTGTAAATATATTTCAGGAAACCTATATCTATTTAGATTTAGTTGTTTATATTCGGCCCTGCTACCTAGAACCATAGTAAAATTCTATCGGCTGGCGAGCCGTGAGATGCAATGAACATCACGCCCGTGTCACAAAGGACGTGTTCGGTTTAGATGGCTATTTTCCCCTTCAGTGTCAGTAGTATACAGCGAGTAAAATAAGTCACATTCTCCCCGGATGTAGAGGTCATAGAGGTCAATTTGTGTGTTTTGACGTCACAATTGAGGAGGTGCGCATGCGTGATGAGGGGGCGTGGCCTGTGTGGTGGGAGGTGGGACAAGATGGCGGTCCGTTTTTGTGTTGTGTGGGAGGTGGGACAAGATGGCGGCCTGTTTGTGTGTCGTGTGGGAGGTGGGACAAGATGGCGGCCTGTTTGTGTGTCGTGTGGGAGGTGGGACAAGATGGCGGCCTGTTTGTGTGTCGTGTGGGAGGTGGGACAAGATGGCGGCTGTGACGCTAAACCTAATAATTCTCTCTCTCTCTCTCACCAAAGGTCAATGAGTGCATAGTTCCGGCAGAAAAAAAAAAAAAAAAAAAAAAGTTCCGGCAAAAAAAAAAAAAAAAAAATGTATTCATGCGCGGTGATGCGGTTTGGCCGTGGTTTTGGCGGTGATTCGGTCTCGGGAAAAAGCTTCCGCGGAGAAAAAGTAGTCCCTAGATAAAATGGTCCGATGGGGTCGAGTGAGGTATCAAAGTGAAGCTTATGTGAAGGGGCATCTAATGGGCTGGGTGTGGGGTTGAACTATCGGCCTTCTGCGCATGCGCGGTGGTCGAAGGGTATGAAAATAGCCGTGTTGGAGCTAGGGGAGCCACTAATGGTCCAGTGGAGTTGTATGAGGTATCAAAGTGAAGCATTCGTGAAGGGGCATCTAATGGGTTGGGTGTGGGGTTGAAATATCGGCCTTCTGCGCATGCGCGGTGGCCGAAGGGTATGAAAATAGACGTTTTTGAGCTAGGGGAGCCCCTAGTGGACCGATGGGGTCGAGTGAGGTATCAATGTGAAGCATTCATGAAGGGGCATCTAATGGGTTGGGTGTGGGGTTGACATATCGGCCTTCTGCGCATGCGCGGTGGCCGAAGGGTATGAAAATAGCCTTTTGGAGCTAGGGGAGCCCCTAGTGGACTGATGGGGTCGAGTGAGGTATCAATGTGAAGCATTCATGAAGGGGCATCTAATGGACTGGGTGTGGGGTTGACATATCGGCCTTCTGCGCATGCGCGGTGGTCGAAGGGTATGAAAATAGCCTTTTTGGAGCTAGGGGAGCCCCTAGTGGATCGATGGGGTCGAGTGAGGTATCAATGTGAAGCATTCATGAAGGGGCATCTAATGGGTTGGGTGTGGGGTTGACATATCGGCCTTCTGCGCATGCGCGGTGGCCGAAGGGTATGAAAATAGCCTTTTTGGAGCTAGGGGAGCCCCTAGTGGACCGATGGGGTCGAGTGAGGTAACAATGTGAAGCATTCATGAAGGGGCATCTAATGGACTGGGTGTGGGTTGAAATAGCGGCATTCTGCGCATGCGCGGTGGCCCAAGGGTATGCAAATAGCCGTGTTGGAGCTAGGGGAGCTACTAATGGTCCAATGGGGTCGAGTGAGGTATCAAAGTGAAGCCTAGGTGAAGAGGCATTCAGGCAATGGGGTGGGTGCATGTAAAGTTTTTCCTGAAAAAAAAAAAAACGGAAAACGGAAAACGGACTTTATCGAAAAACCTGGGAAAATGCCTATATGGGGTATGAGGGGTATATAGGTCGACGGGCTTAACGGGGCTTGTCTATCAATAGAGTTATCTCCCCCTAGTTCCAGGGTGGGTGTATGTAAAAATTTTCCTGAAAAAATACGGAATACGGACTTTATCCTAAATTACGGGAAAATGCCTATATGGGGTATGGGAGGTATAGGACCATCCTGGGAAACGTACTTCTATACATTTGCGGTAGGGTTGTGGGGTCTCGTTTTACTCGTCTCGTCATTTAGAACAAAGTGGACATTTTCGGGCAGTACATGAAGGTATTTGGGATCGAGATGTGCTATTCACGGTTCGAATGCGTCCTGGAAGGTGTCATCTTGTAGTTCTCGGGGTGTACATTCCGATTTGAGGGATGTTCGCGTCATCTGTGACGTCATCGGTGACGTCATCGGTACGAGTAGTAGCGAAAGTGGACATTTTCGGGCAGTACATGAAGGTATTTGGGGTCGAGATGGGCTATTCACGGTTCGAATGCGTCCTGGAAGGTGTCATCTTGTAGTTCTCGGGGTGTACATTCCGATTTGAGGGATGTTCGCGTCATCTGTGACGTCATCGGTGACGTCATCGGTACGAGTAGTAGCGAAAGTGGACATTTTCGGGCAGTACATGAAGGTATTTGGGGTCGAGATGGGCTATTCACGGTTCGAATGCGTCCTGAAGGTGTCATCTTGTAGTTCTCGGGGTGTACATTCCGATTTGAGGGATGTTCGCGTCATCTGTGACGTCATCGGTGACGTCATCGGTACGAGTAGTAGCGAAAGTGGCCATTTTCGGGCAGTACATGAAGGTATTTGGGGTCGAGATGGTGCGGTAGGAATATCATTCTGCGCATGCGCAGACGCAATGCGGAGCTCTTGTCCAATCAGAAGCGAGTATTTCAAATCCGTCACAGAGCTCTCAGCCAATCAGAAGCGAGTATTTTGACCCGGTGCATTATGGGCCATATCCAAGATGGCGGCACGTATGTTCAAGATGGCGGCACATCCGGTGTCGAAAGCTGGCCATTCCGTCGGGATGTGGTCACCTAGTGTCGAAAACTGGTCCTTGTATGGGTCCTGCTAGACGTTTTGACGCCATGATATAGACCGGAGAGAGAGAGAAAACAACAACAACAAGGATGACACATGAGGGAACAACAACAACAAGTTTTTTTCATATAGTTTATTTTCCCCTCCATCATAACATACCCACGCTGGGGGAGCCGCGTTGGGTATGTTTACAATTCAAGAAAGACTCTTGTCCAATCAGAGACCGCCATTTGCATCTGTCCTATTCATTCCTGTCCGTTAGATGTATTCTTGTCCAATCAGAAGTCGCCATTTCAGAGAGTTCCTTCTTCGGTCATGTTCATTCTGAACCGTTTATTCTAATCATCGTCGGCCAGGCCTGGATATTCTTCGGGCAGCATGTCCTGAAACAGTTGTTTGCGCATTTTGATCGCATTTTCCGGGGCCTCGGTGGGTGGTAAACCCATATCCTCTTCCAAGTGACGCTTGGTCTTCATGATGGACCTGTGCGTGGGGTCCCCTTTCATTTCAAGCGGTAGTAAGGTATACTGTTCATAGATCGCCACGGCTGTTTTCCTGATGCGGGGGCGCATTTGGGTGTACGTCTGTTGTAAATTATCCTCTCCGGCGTCCTCGATCGCTTCAGCGTGAGTATTGATAGCTGCTGTCACAATACGATCCCAGAAGGTAAGTTCTGCCTCACTTTCCTGGGATGAAGGCTGATTCTCTGAGGTCAAGCTCTCCATATCAGTAGATAGACTGTCAGCCATCTTGGATTCGGTATCAGTCGATGCACTCTCATCAATCTCTGTATCAGTATCTGCCTCAACAGGCTCCTCGGCGTCTTCAGTCCCATGTATATTTTTCTGGTGTCGCATCATATCGTAATGTCTGGTGAACGTGCGTTCACACTCAGAACAAGTATAAGCCATGTTGACGGTTGAACGTCGACTGTGCGTGTTTGGGGAATACGCTCGCTTTTATAGACAGTAACACCCATCAACGCTTAGCTCAACGCTTCAACGCCCTGGTGAATTAGCTCAGAAGCTCTGATTTCATGGAATTGACACCAATTCATCGAAATGCAGTGACGCCCGTCGTTACGCCTTAACGCTCGTCTCAACGCTTTAACACACTTTCTTAATGCTTTAACGTTGTTTAATGATGCGTTCGAACAAATGTTTCTTTTGTGCTATTGCTTTGACATACGCCGCTTTCCAGTTCACGCCCGAGGTTTTCAACATCGACGCTGTTCTTTCAATTTCCATATGGACTGGGTCCTTATCCAACAATTTCATATGGGTCAGTAAGTCGACATACTGCTGACGTAAAGCCCGTCGTAGCCTGGGTGCCAATCTGTTATGGGCTAAAATTGCAGCTTCCTCTTTCGAATACCCTTTGCGTTGAAACTTGTTTCCTGTGGCCTCCAACATCCCGCCCATCTCGGCGTCCATACTTTCTTTGAACAAATCCTTCCATAGCCTCGAGTTCACATTATGTTCTTCAACCTCGGGTTGAGCCTTCACGGTTGGGTGATATTCCAGGACT
>JAVTVY010037706.1:0-16341 GCA_036873755.1 Hanleya hanleyi
AATGAACATAGTGTCCGGGAATTATTGGTCTGGTCCGGTAAAGTATGCTTCTTCTAATGAAATCATGCCATTCAACATGATCAAGAAATGGGAAAACAACTAGTTCCTTCTGACAGTCATTTTCTTGTTTAGCCATTCTGCCCCGTTTATCAATGTTGATTGCAGATTTCGTGTGGATCATTCAACGTAAAAACAGGCCTCTTGTTTCCATGCTAGTTCTGAGGACGTCCGGCCCTTCTGGGGGCTCTACGCTGTCGGATTTAAAATGGACGTTATAAAGAACGTGTTTATGTATCTGATCAGGCTGTTCAAACTACAAGAGAAGATGCTTCAAGGCAGCAAATGATTATTTTTTATGCTTCGGGGGACATGATCTCCAACACATTGAAAATATGAAAAATGACAAGAATCCTGGCTCAAATGGGTTCCCGACTGAGTTTTACAACGTATTTTGGAAGAAATTGGGCAACTTTCAGCTAAGGTCAGTAAACATGGGCTTTCAAAATGGGAAACTATCTATTACTCAGAAACAAGGTGAGATAACTGGTCTACCGAAACCAGATAAAGCAAGAAACTATTCTTAAAAATTACCTTATTAAATGTCAGATGTAAGATGCCTGTATAGCAAATAGATTAAAGACGGTTCTTGACTACATTGCTCACGAGGATCAGAAAGGGTTTATGTCAGGCAGATATACTGGAGAAAATATACGTATAAAATATTACTTATCGTTTGAATCAAAGGATAGGGAAATACCTGGTTTACTAGTGCCTATTGACTTGAAAAGGCATTTGATTCGGTATCCTGGGAATTCATTAACGAATTTTTTAAAACTTTAAAGTTTGGCTAAAGCTTTCAAAGTTGGGTAAAATTGTGTTTCACCAATTTAAGTACATGTATCATACAGAATGGTAACCTTTCATCATTCTTTGCCCTACATCGAGGTTTTAAGCAAGGTGATCCGATTTCCCCAATATTTTTATCCTCTTTGCAGAAGCACTCGACATCATGATCGTTATCTGGCACGAACATACGGTTATGCTGTGACACAAAGCTTGAAGGGGTAAACGACTTTGAAAACTACTATATGGGCTAGTAAACTACTATATTGGGTTTAAGTTTTCCAGTATAAGCTTCCATATCTGAAAAATCTATTAATTATCTAAACGATTTAAAGAGATAATTACATAAATGGGAGACTACGGAATTTGACATTACTGAGGAAATTATACTACTATCAAATGTCTTGCCTTATCTAAGCTCCGATTCGTGCCTTCGCTGGTATATTAGCCAGCCAAGTCACGTAGCATATGGATACGGTCTGCACCGTGAGGGAGGAGTCATACGCATGTATCCGTTTAAGTATCTGTTCAGAATCACCTGTGACTTTAGCATAAGGAAAATTATAATTTCAAAAACGGTGAGAAAGAAACAAACGTTGGGCCGCTGAACAAAACGTATTTGATCTTTATTGTATGTCAAATGAACAATTAAAACCGCACGAATATCGACATCTATATCGGTTATCCTCATCCAGTTGTGAAACAACTAGCTCCTGGAACGGGGGTTCACCACACAATATGTTCGTGTACCTGGGCTAAGATAGTCACAGGGAAATCTCTGGCGGTATATGATTTAAGATGCATATGGCTGTTAATATATGAGGTATATACAAATTATTATATATTTCACCAGGGACTTTAGTCAAACCTTAACATCGGTCTTGACACGGATCATGCATTGGCAATGCATGATTCGTGGTCTTAAAGGTCAACCCAAACGGATTTTTTTTTGGTCTAAAAAGGCTTAATAAGCATAGTTCATACTGCACTTTGTATGAAAAAAATATTGAAAAAAATCTTATCTGATCATAAACACACGTAATATGGGAGCACAGTGGGCTTATTCAGTTTCACAGCTGGGTTTGATGACGTCACAGAGGGAACTTGCCTGAGAAAAAATGGCGGATAACATGGAAAGCGAATGCAGTCAGAGCTCCGGTTCAGATGTCGATTCGAGCGATATCAGCTGCTTAGATGGAAATATTTTTCGCCAAGAAGATGAAATAGACATAGAGGAGGATGATGACGGGCAAATTAACAGTTGTTTGCAGACCAACGGCGGAATTCAGCCCTATCAATTTGAGCCGTACGGCTCCGATTCTGACAGTGACCACTCTGACAACGTGGAACTCGACGACGACAGGATTCGGAGAGGTCGTTTGTTGAATACAGATTGGTATGCAACTTGACTGGAAACCTTATTATCGTCATCTATAAGACCAAATGTCCATATATTTCAAACTGTATTGAATGTAGAACGATTCTGTGATGTAACGAACGAGCACATCTGTGTTGTTATTGTTGTTACTGACCGAGGCAGCCTTTTCGAAGGGATAAACTCCGGGATTCGGCAGTATGGACAGTAAACTGTTGATAACTCTACTGATATACGTCCGACTTGAATTTTGTTTGTTTTCCCATAATCCCCATGAAATACCAATTTCAGAATTATATAGTTTGATAAAAAAACTGTGGACATTCATGGCGAAAAGTAAGCCGTGGTGAGTGGATCGGCATTCACATTTGCTCAATTTTCGACAAATTACCTCAATTAAATTGAAATCGAATGATATTCCCACAATCTCAAATGTCAAGGGATTATGAAAGTATAATTATCACTTCTGTATCTACAGCCATTCACTCCAATTGGTGTTTTTTATTTATTTACTTATCAAACGTATATATATTTATGAAAGATCATTTATTATTATTATTAAATAGTATATAATTTAGATAATTTATTTGCGTGAAGTTTGTGCCAACATTTGGCTAAAAACGCATACATAGAATGAATAAAATTGAACATACAAATACAGACATTAAGACACATTGGAACAAATGGTTAAACGTGTATATATGAAATAGAGACTCATCCAGTCTAACCTGTAGGTGCTCAAGCAACAAATGCCACGCGAGAGCGAGCAGGGCATGTACAGCCGTCCCCCTGCCCGAGGCCTCGCTTGCAGGCTAGGTTCGTTCAGCCGATGTCCGTGATAGATTCTCCTTGTCCGATTTCTTTGCCGTCACATTCTGATTGTTCTAACGTTTGATAGTTGGAATAGCTGTTCTCTTTAGTTTTGGTTTGTACCCGAATTCAACTGCTACGCTGTAGATGTCCTCGAATGATGTCTTTCTGTCAAATGTGCCGAGCAAATTATACGAATACTGGCTCGGGCCCTCTTTCCATACTCTCGTGTTGCGTACAAATTTCGTCCAATTTGCAGCGATTTTCTCGTCTTTGGGCCACAAATGAATACTAACACCGTCATCTGTAGTAAAACTGCAACCTCCCACTACACAACGTCGCGGCATATTTAAAAAATGATGCCCCGATACTCCGAAAATCTCCAGAAATCAGCAGCTACATACGACTGTGGTATACGGCTTTAACATAGAGAATACAAGATGGTTCCCTCCGTGACGTCACAGCTGGAATTGACAGGAGAGCGATTTGCACCTTTCAAACGGCAATATATCGCCAACCAGGCTGCACAAAATTATGAAAAAAACATCATTATTTTCAGAATCGAAAGGACTATTTTTTTATATTTTTGACCTCATAGCGTTTGGGATGACCTTTAACCACTGCAGGTTTCTCAACAAATTACGGCTGTCTGAATCGGTACCGGTACATATTTTGAAAACATCTCAGAGGTCAGAATGAGTTTGGCACGCCTCGGCTGTAGTCGGTTAGCATTGTGTCAATCCATGTACCACACCGGTACGTACTCATAGCGTTTCATGTATGTAGTTAGAGAATGTACGAAACAAGTGCAACAAGCAGTCCGCTCTCTGGTGTATATCGTTGTTTTAAATGAATGGCTTATCTGTTTACCAAAATAAACTTACTCAAACCCGTTAGTATGATAGATAAGATAAGATAAGTTTATTAAAGGGAACGTAAGCTCTGGTGAAACGTGTGTGACGAAAATGCCCATGACCTGGAGAATGTTATTTTCATTCTAATGCTGACAGTGTAAATAGCATTGTGAATGGACCGACAATGGTGGATATTCGACTTACCTGTATTAACTGTGCGCTGAAACTTTCAGCGAGGGAAGTGTGAATATCCCTGACACGCATCTTGCATCGAAACCGGGCGAGAGAAGTCGAACTCTGCTGATCTGACACGAAATCCAACACCGCCGGAGTCTACACTTTCGTTTTATGGGGGCTGCCATGTTTGGGCGCGCAAAGGATTATGGGAGCCAGAGCCTATATAAGACGCGGAGAAATGGACGTTCGGCAATCTGTCCCAGACGATCGGCGGGTGCACATCGTGCGGAAGAGCACAGAGACAGGATCGCCGCAAATGCGCCGAATGTGCCGAAAGTGCCGAAAGTGCCGAATTGACTGCCGAAACAGCGCCGAACCATCTGCCGAAGGGTTGGAAAGCCGAGAGCTAAGCCATAGCTTGGGGATAATAGATACTAACACGCACAGTATCTGATGACGAGACGAACCGCCAGACGGGGATAAGATACTAACACGCACAGTATCTGAAGACGAGATGTCCATCAACGGGGAATACAGAGCACCAACTATCCCACATTGCAGCCCATCACACAAATACCATGTTACATGATTACATATACTCACACACAGACACCAGATCGTCGGCCTTAGGGACGGAATAGATCTAATCACAATCATCTACACCAGTTATTCACAGGCCTCGGCTAGAGGTGACGGATTATACAAGCTTACATCCACTGTACATATTTACATTGCCGCAGGGCTCGAATTATGCTTTGCCGCAAGTCTTTGAATTCTATTACAAATCATTGATATTAATTTACATTACATTGTAAGGTAATAATACACCTCCGAGACCAGGGCGTTATTACCACATATATATGCAGACAATCTGAGCCTATTAACTCGTCCTTGGGTCAACGCCGTGAGGGCCGAAGACGGGTCGCCGAAATCGGGCCGAGCCGAAGACGAGAAGTTTGCCGAGCCGAAGACGGGTCGCCGAAATCGGGCCGAGCCGAAGACGAGAAGTTTGCCGAGCCGAAGACGGGTCGCCGAAATCGGGCCGAGCCGAAGACGTGAAGTCTGCCGGGCCGAAGACGGGTCGCCGAATTCGGGCCGCCGATAACAGAGAAGTGCCGAGCCGAAAGGGGTCGCCGGCCGAATTCGGGGCGCCGAAGACGTGAGGTCTGCCGAGCCGAAAGGGGCTGCCGCCGAAGACGCTGTGGTGTGCTGTACGGACCGACCCGCCGAAGGGCTACTGCTAGGAGAGGCAGTGATACGGAGAGGATTCCAGAGACGATTAATAACGCTTAGATGAACTGGGCCGTGTAACCTTGACACGGTAGATGTTCCATACAGTCCGGGGCTACGCCTACGACCGGAGAGGAACCAGAGACGCCGTACCATACCACGACGAGAGCCAGTCTGGACGAGACTGGGCCGTGACGCGTCATAGATAGGGTCTCTTGTATATATTGTATATTATTAGTCTTTCTCTTTAAGATAAAGATAACACTTAACGATAACTACCTCTAGAGTAGGGATCTTTATTACAGGTATTGTGCGCGTACAGAGCTGTGTACATTGCAGAATACAATATTATTACTTTATTATTGCCTTGGTTGTTTCTACAGGTCCCTCCCATCCTACCTCCTCGATCCAGACAAGGTGACAGGTTGAATCGGACCTTCCTCGTTGGCCAATTCCAGTCATACGAGACTGCGTTCACATCAGCCTGACAATTTGTCACAGGGGCCTGAGACCAGGCCGCCTCAAGTCTCGTGTACACCGCAAAGATAGACGTTTTCTGACCGCTCGAACGTCACAACTGGTGGCAGCGGTGGGATGGCCAACACCGGGAAACCGATGGAGAAGGGACCACGCTGGGAAGAAACCAGAAAACCAAGCATGAGTATTGGAGATGTCGGCGCCGAACTACGTCCAGCGTACAGCGACTGGCAGTCAGGGAGGACGAGAAGCCAGCGGCAGCTGTCCACAACGCCAACTCCGAGGGACCGAGAAGAGTCACGACGAGGAGTGGGGACCGGACGATCAGCGTTTGAGGCGCCGAAGAGAGTGGATTTGCTGGACCTGTCCACAGTAGAGCTGGACACAGTGCTGTCGGCTCCCCCAGCTGACCTGTCGCCGATACCTGCGTGGCAGACGTTGCCTGACGAGAACGGAAGTTATCGAGCCCCTAAAGACTCTGGTTCTGATAACCACGGTCTCGGGGGCCGATGCGAACACCGTGACGACGATTCGACAGTACAGATGATGGAAGAGATTGCCGAGCTACGACAAACCATGGGGTCTATGGCCAGGACTGTATCGGTGATAGCGATCCAGATGTCCAGAATCAATGCCAGTCAGATTCAGGAAAGAGAGGCGATCAGACGACCGGACACTGAAAACGACGCCGCAGAGCTGAATGCGGGTTGTGGAACTGCCGAAATGGTTGGTGATTACCGCCGAACCGAATGTGTGTCCGGGTCGCAGCAGGGTTGCGAGCAGACGCCACCGCCGCCGAGGAGAGGACGAGATGAGCCCATGAGCTGGAGGCAGCCATTACAGACATCGACTCCTGCGGTTGAGGCGAGGCGACCGATGTTGACTGCGGCAAAGGCAGCTACCTATGATGGGACAACGCCATTACGGGATTATCTCTCCCACTTCGACCACTGTGCTGCTATCAACGGATGGACATACTCACAACGGGGTCAATATCTGGCCGTCGCCCTCCGAGGATCTGCCCAGCAGCTGTTGGCCAGCTTGAAATCAGAACCAGGGAGCGCTGACTATGGACGATTGAGGGATGCCTTGGAGAAGCGTTTTGCTCCGCCGAATCAATTGGATTTGTATAAAACGCAGTTAAAATCCAGATACCGAGAGAAGTCAGAAGATCTTCCGGGCCTAGCTCAGGCATTAATTCGGCTTGCACAACAGGCATATCCCGATGCCGGGGATGACGTACAGGATACCTTGGCAAAGGATCAGTTTTTGGAGGCTATTGGGGACGAACTTAGATTTCTTGTATGGCAGACGCGGCCGAAGACCTTAGATGCAGCTGTACACTCTGCTGTAGAAGTAGAAGCATTCAAGTCCTCGCAACGCCGTAAGACTTGGGCAACCGCGAAGTCCACGGTTCCTAGTAAAGATGAGGGATTAGCTGCAACCTCCGAGGATGACGAAGAATCTGAAGCTCGGCTGAGAAAACAGATCAAGGAATTGATGGAGGAAATAATGCGAAAGTCTCAGCCTCAACCACGGCGACAACCACAAAGATACACCAGAGGTCAACAACGGACGTATGGAGATCGGGAACGAAGTAATGCTTGCTGGTCGTGCGGCAGAAAGGGTCATTACCGGGCGGACTGTCCAGATTTGTCCAGAACAGATGACTCTAAACCGCCGAGATCGCCCAAGAGTCCTCCCAAAGTTAATACTTCCGGGGAAGCTGGACTCTATTTGCCTGCCCAGATCGGGCCAGTGAAGATGTGGTGTTGTGTTGACACGGGGGCGTCGATTTCCCTCCTGAGCGAGAAAGTATACCAGCAGCTGAGTCCGCGGCTCAGACCAGCCTTGAGTAGCCCATCTTACGCTAGTATTCGTATGGCTGACGGTACGCTGATGCCCCTGAAAGGTGAAGCTGATTTTAAAATCACTATAGACGGTACCACACGAACACAGAAGATGATAGTCGGAGATCTGACAGTGGACGCGCTCCTGGGGTACGACTTCCTCAGCACCCACTGTACCAAGATCGACACAGAGCGCCACAGGGTCAAGTATGGTGGCCGCTACATCCAATGCGAGGTCGTGGGAAGCGCAGGCTGTTACCGTGTAGCCGTGACCGAGACTGTGACTATTCCTGCTGGAGCCGAAGCCGTTGTAACAGGAAAAGTTCGTGGGGGCCTACCAGGCGAGGTAGGGATGATCGAAAACGAACCGGAGTTTACCCAGAAGACAGGAGCCATGGTGGCCAGGGTCCTCACCGAGGTCGACCGTGACTGCGAAGTCACCCTGAGGTTCCTCAACTTGTCCTCAGATCCGACTGTAGTCCAGGCCGGGACGCTGTGCGGTCGTATGGGTGAAGTAGAAGTAGTGGAAGACCAAGTTTCGAGTGCGGCCGAAGCGTCGACGCCGAGCCGTGCGAAACCTAGTAGACAGAGGCCCACCGTGCCGACCAGCGCATGTCCAGACCACCTTACATATCTGGTTCGACGATCCAGCGAAGGCCTAGAGACAGACCAAGCCCTGGCTGTAGAAGATTTGGTCACCCGATATACTGACCTGTTCGCTAAGGACGATACTGATCTAGGTCGAACGACGAAGGTACAACATCACATAAAGACTGGAAGTGCACCACCCATCCGCATTCCGCCGAGGCGACCGCCGATTCACGCCCGTGAAATGATCGATGAGCAAGTCGAAGACATGTTACAACGGGGTGTGGTCGAGCCATCCAGTGGACCGTGGTCAGCGCCGGTAGTTCTGGTGAAAAAGAAGGACGGGAAAATGCGCTTCTGCGTTGACTACCGTGCTTTGAACAAGATAACAGAGAAGGATGCTTACCCGTTGCCGAGGATCGACGACTCTCTGGATTCTTTAGCAGGTGCAAGTTGGTGGAGTACCCTTGACTTAATGTCAGGGTACTGGCAAGTTGAAGTGTCCCCCGAAGATAGATGCAAGACAGCCTTTGCAACCAGGAAAGGTCTGTACCAGTTCCGTGTTATGCCGTTCGGGCTCTGCAATGCGCCCGGGACCTTTGAGCGTCTAATGGAAGCCATCCTAGCAGGACTCCATTATGATACGTGTCTCGTCTACCTTGACGATATCATCGTTTTTGGACGAACGTTTGACGAGATGATTCAGCGTCTTGATGGGGTCTTCGAGAGGTTGAAACAGCATGGTCTTAAGCTCAAGCCGTCCAAGTGCGTCATAGGGGCACGACAAGTCTTGTATCTGGGCCACGTAGTATCACAGAATGGGATTGGAACAGACCCACAGAAGATCCGTGCTGTGCGAGACTGGCCTCCACCCGTTTCGCAGACCGAGGTTCGGAGCTTCCTGGGTCTCTGCAGCTACTATCGACGTTTCATCCGGGACTTTGCCACCATTGCAGCGCCGCTGCATACGTTAACTGAAAAGAAGACAGTCTTCATATGGGACAACACAGCGCAGCAAGCCTTCGACACCCTGAAAAACAAGCTGACAACCGCGCCTGTGCTTGCTATGCCAGACTTTAAGCTCCCTTTCATTTTGGACACGGACGCGAGTAACTATGGCATCGGTGCCGTATTGTCACAGGTGATAGATGGAGAAGAGAAGGTCGTGGCATAGGGCCAGTCGTGTGTTGTCGAAGGCCGAACGAGCCTACTGTGTGACGAGAAGAGAACTACTTGCTGTTGTGCATTTCGTCAAATGCTTTCGACACTACTTGTTTGGGCGGAAGTTCCTGCTTCGCACCGATCACGCCTCGCTGAGATGGCTCATGCGGTTCAAGGAACCGGAGGGACAGCTGGCCCGTTGGATTCAGGCCCTTGGCGTCTACGATTTCAACATCGAGCATCGTCCGGGTAGAAAACATGGTAACGCCGATGCACTGAGTCGTATCCCATGCAAACAGTGTGGTCGATCAAGCAGCGATGACGTTCAGGCAGCCGCCCGTGTGATTGAGATGGTGTCGCCAACCGAAGGATTCGGCCGAGCTCAGGCCGAAGATCCCGACCTACAACCTGTTCTCGACTGGGTGCGGCAAGGTAGCCGACCAAACCGAGAAGACGTCAGTCCGTACGGACTCGTCACGAAGAGCCTGTGGGGTGCCTTCGATATGTTGGAGATTTGCGATTCGCTGCTGGTTAGACGTTGGGTGGATGACCGTGGTAAGGTCAAGCGACGACTGCTGGTAGTACCTCGTTCCTTGCGCCGTAAAGTGTTAAGAGAGTGCCACGACGGTCCCACCGGTGGACATCTCGGAGTAAAGAAGACTTTAGCGAAGGTGAGGCAGGCCTATACCTGGCCTGGCCTGCAGACGGACATACGCCAATGGTGCCGAAGCTGCGATGTATGTAACAGAAGAAAGCAGGCTGGACGCAAACCGCGAGGACCACACAGTGGACAGATGACTGGTTGTCCGGGAGAGAGGATTGCAGTCGACATCCTTGGGCCAATGCCCGAGACGGGCAGTGGAAACCAGTATATTGCGGTCATCGGAGACTATTTTACCCGTTGGGTCGAAGCCGTTGCCATGCCCAACCAAGAAGCTACTACTGTTGCACAGGCTGTGGTGGAACACTATGTGACCAAGTTCGGTGTTCCGATGGCGATCCATTCAGACCAAGGCCGCCAGTTTGAGAGCCGTGTTTTCAAAGGGATGTGCCGAATTTTGGGGATGAGGAAGACAAGGACGACGCCATACCACCCCCAATCAAATGGCATGATTGAGCGGTTCAACAGAACATTAGCCCAAATGCTACATGCCAGTGTTGACCGTCATCCAAGCGACTGGGACTTGCATATACCGCTTGTAGTGATGTCCTATCGTGCTACAGCCCATGAGACGACAGGATTCTCGCCGAATATGATGGTGTTCGGGAGAGAAGTCTCTCTGCCGTCTCACTTGGTACTGGGAGCTCCTCCACGTCAGCAAGTGGAACCTACAGAGTGGGTAGGAGAACTACGGGACGAGATGGACGAGATTCATCGTAACGCCCGAGAAGTGACTGGGAAGAGCCTGCGGCGCCAAAAGAGGGTATATGACAGCAAGGCCTTTCCGCAAAAGTATAAACCTGGAGATCAGGTTTACCTGTACATTTCTGCTCCCAGACGTGGAGAGAATCGAAAACTACGAGACCGCTGGGCAGGACCATACGTGATAAAGGAAGCTCTCACGGACGTGACCTACCGCATTGCAGATGAGGACGGAGGTCTCCGGGTTGTTCACCATGACAAACTGAAGCCTTTCTATGCTCGTGAGATGTCCACCAGTGAGTAAGAAGAAACGTCTGGCGACGATGGAGATGTAGAATCAGATGATAGCGTCGGACATGGGGCTATCTTTCCTTACCCCATGGAACCATCGACTGTCGTCAGAACGCCGACTGTTGACCGGCGACCTCGATTGACCCGGGGCGGGCGTGAGATACGGCGACCACGGAGATTTGCCGATTTCGAGGTTGATTTGCAGTCTGCATCAACATTGGATCTCGAGATGGAAGCTTTACCCCCGGCCGAGGCCGAGACAGAACCGCGGCGGACGACCCGAGGTCGAGTGATTAGACGCCCCGCGCGTTATCGGGATTAATGTAATTCGGCAGTGTTTGGTCAGTGCCGTGAAGCAGGGACCTGATGTCCCCTCCTTCAGTGACGACCCAGCAGACCGCTGGGAGGAACGTCTGATGTAATTCTACCGTATTGAAGCCTTTGTTATTACACTGTGGACTATCTACCCATTCGGATAAAAGACTGCGTGTTCATTCTACTCACCGGTGATTGGTAGCTGTGCCGAGCTCCACGACGAGGGCGTCGTGTTTTCGAAGGCGTGGGTAGTGTGACGAAAATGCCCATGACCTGGAGAATGTTATTTTCATTCTAATGCTGACAGTGTAAATAGCATTGTGAATGGACCGACAATGGTGGATATTCGACTTACCTGTATTAACTGTGCGCTGAAACTTTCAGCGAGGGAAGTGTGAATATCCCTGACACGCATCTTGCATCGAAACCGGGCGAGAGAAGTCGAACTCTGCTGATCTGACACGAAATCCAACACCGCCGGAGTCTACACTTTCGTTTTATGGGGGCTGCCATGTTTGGGCGCGCAAAGGATTATGGGAGCCAGAGCCTATATAAGACGCGGAGAAATGGACGTTCGGCAATCTGTCCCAGACGATCGGCGGGTGCACATCGTGCGGAAGAGCACAGAGACAGGATCGCCGCAAATGCGCCGAATGTGCCGAAAGTGCCGAAAGTGCCGAATTGACTGCCGAAACAGCGCCGAACCATCTGCCGAAGGGTTGGAAAGCCGAGAGCTAAGCCATAGCTTGGGGATAATAGATACTAACACGCACAGTATCTGATGACGAGACGAACCGCCAGACGGGGATAAGATACTAACACGCACAGTATCTGAAGACGAGATGTCCATCAACGGGGAATACAGAGCACCAACTATCCCACATTGCAGCCCATCACACAAATACCATGTTACATGATTACATATACTCACACACAGACACCAGATCGTCGGCCTTAGGGACGGAATAGATCTAATCACAATCATCTACACTAGTTATTCACAGGCCTCGACTAGGGATAACTGATAACACAAGCTTACATCCATTGTACATATTTACACTGCCGCAGGGCTCGAATTATGCTTTGCCGCAAGTCTTTGAATTCTATTACAAATCATTGATATTAATTTACATTACATTGTAAGGTAATAATACACCTCCGAGACCAGGGCGTTATTACCACATATATATGCAGACAATCTGAGCCTATTAACTCGTCTTTGGGTCAACGCCGTGAGGGCCGAAATCGGGCCGAGCCGAAGACGAGAAGTTTGCCGAGCCGAAGACGGGTCGCCGAAATCGGGCCGAGCCGAAGACGTGAAGTCTGCCGGGCCGAAGACGGGTCGCCGAATTCGGGCCGCCGATAACAGAGAAGTGCCGAGCCGAAAGGGGTCGCCGCCGAATTCGGGCCGCCGAATTCGGGGCGCCGAAGACGTGAGGTCTGCCGAGCCGAAAGGGGGCTGCCGCCGAAGACGCTGTGGTGTGCTGTACGGACCGACGCCGCCGAAGGGCTACTGCTAGGAGAGGCAGTGATACGGAGAGGATTCCAGAGACGATTAATAACGCTTAGATGAACTGGGCCGTGTAACCTGAGACACGGTAGACGTTCCATACAGTCCGGGGCTACGCCTACGACCGGAGAGGAACCAGACACGCCGTACCATACCACGACGAGAGCCAGTCTGGACGAGACTGGGCCGTGACGCGTCATAGATAGGGTCTCTTGTATATATTGTATATTATTAGTCTTTCTCTTTAAGATAAAGATAACACTTAACGATAACTACCTCTAGAGTAGGGATCTTTATTACAGGTATTGTGCGCGTACAGAGCTGTGTACATTGCAGAATACAATATTATTATTTTATTATTGCCTTGGTTGTTTCTACAGGTCCCTCCCATCCTACCTCCTCGATCCAGACAAGGTGACAGGTTGAATCGGACCTTCCTCGTTGGCCAATTCCAGTCATACGAGACTGCGTTCACATCAGCCTGACAATTTGTCACAGGGGCCTGAGACCAGGCCGCCTCAAGTCTCGTGTACACCGCAAAGATAGACGTTTTCTGACCGCTCGAACGTCACACGTGCATGGCCAGTTAAAGCTTTTTCCTCGTAGAATCCAAATCGTTTATCAGATATTATTTTACAATTTTTTCAAAGCAGTACTAAACGTCTTAACTTCGTTACACTGGACGAACATAGAGGCCTCCATGTTTGAAGAATCGTGACGTCAGTGGACACTAGTTCTTCTGCCTCTGGAGGTAAAAACGCGTCAATTGGCATAGGTGCAGTATTCGAGACCGTAGCTTACAAACATGAACGAGGATGATAGTGCGACGTGTCGGGATTACCTGGCTTGTACATTGTGACAGCCAAATGCAGAGCAGCCCGGCATCGTAGAATATCTGCTAGAATCAGGCTGTATTCTACATCAAAGCTAATCGATAACATTGCCTCTGTTAGTCGGGGAACGGAGGAGTGCATGAAAACGACCATATGCGCCCATGTTATCTCGACACAGAGAATGTCCGATGACGTAAGAGATTATCGGCACAACTGAATTTTACGCTTTTCCATTGGATAAAAATCCTGCCCAAAACAAACATGGCGGCGCCCCCAAGAAATTCCAAATCACGGTATTTTCTATGTTTGCATCTGTCTCATTCATTGGAAAAAAATGAGAAAAAAAAATTTGTCACGATTTTTTTAATTTATCGGGACTCTTGTATGATTCCCGCGGTGTTTTACCGCAGAGTTTACGTTCCCTTTAAAGTCTCACCACATATAAAACATTCACAGCAGCGGTACTTTTCAGACTACGTAATTATATGTACCACTCTAATAATAGAGTTATGAGAGACTGGTACTAGCAGTTAAAACAATTGATAGCTGATGATACAAGCTCAAGATAGTTAAGACAAAATATCAAAGCAATTACATACAAGAGTTAAAATCTCATGCATAAATAGAATGTTGTCGTCGTCTTAAAATTTGATAGCAGGCTTTGGCCGAAGTATTGACTACGTCCGGGTTAGAAAACGATACACACAGAATTTCCTTATCTGACATCTCCTCACCACAAACAAAATATATTGTTTGAAACGGGTTAAAACGTATGTCCTCATGTAACGGGCAATTACGTAATACGTACTCCAGTTTCCACTACCCCTGGGCAAATAAAACAAGTTCTTCTGTCGATAGATAAACCTTCATATCTTCCAGTTTCCAATCGTAAAGGTGCAACACCTAATCTAAAAAGCACTTCTATAACTTTTCGGTAAATTCGTCTCTATATAATCTTCTTTACCAAATGTATCTTTAAACATTCTATATGATCTCAATTTGTTCTGCCCTTGGCCTGATTTAGATGCTGGTCTTTTCACATCATTGTTTCATTGTATCAAATAATTGTTGAAAATTTTCTCCTTTATGTAATTAACATAAACGGTTGTAGTAACTTTGGAAAGATAAAGCGCTGTCGTGAGCGGTCCTTGGTTAATCTCGGGTGAATACGAAACACTGTATAAACTTTTAATGGCTTTGTAAGTAATACCATTTTCCGGTATATACCTGGCAGGTCTTTATATACCGTTTATCGTGTAAAATACAAACAGTGGCACCTTAACCAGATTTCAAGGCGTGTGGCATATTTACTCTGTATTATCATCTATATTATGTATATGTAATGAATGTTGGAATAAAAATAAAATTAAAAAGTGTAATTAAATTGTACATGCTATTCGTCATTCGCTATCTGCAAAATGTAGATAATTAGATTCGCTCCGATTCGTGCCTTCGCTGGTATATTAGCCAGCCAAGTCACGTAGCATATGGATACGGTCTGCACCGTGAGGGAGGAGTCATACGCATGTATCCGTTTAAGTATCTGTCCAGAATCACCTGTGACTTTAGCATAAGGAAAATTATAATTTCAAAAACGATGAGAAAGAAACGAACGTTGGGCCGCTGAACAAAACGTATTTGATCTTTATCGTATGTCAAATGAACAATTAAAACCGCACGAATATCGACATCTATATCGGTTATCCTCATCCAGTTGTGAAACAACTAGCTCCTGGAACGGGGGTTCACCACACAATATGTTCGTGCACCTGGGCTAAGATAGTCCCAGGGAAATCTCTGGCGGTATATGATTTAAGATGCATATGGCTGTTAATATATGAGGTATATACAAATTATTATATATTTCACCAGGGACTTTAGTCAAACCTTAACATCGGTCTTGACACGAATCATGCATTGGCAATGCATGATTCGTGGTCTTAACCACTGCAGGTTTCTCAACAAATTACGGTTGTCTGAATCGGTACCGGTACATATTTTGAAAACATCTCAGAAGGCGCATGAACACAGAATGAGTTTGGCACGCCTCGGCTGTAGTCGTTTAGCATTGTGTCAATCCATATACCACACCGGTACGTACTCATAGCGTGTCATGTATGTAGTTAGAGAATGTACGAAACAAGTGCAACAAGCAGTCCGCTCTCTGGTGTATATCGTTGTTTTAAATGAATGGCTTATCTGTTTACCAAAATAAACTTACTTAAACCCGTTAGTATGATAGATAAGATAAGATAAGTTTATTAAAGTCTCACCACATATAAAACATTCACAGCAGCAGTACTTTCAGACTACATGTACCTAATTATATGTACCGCTCTAATAATAGAGTTATGAGAGACTGGTACTAGCAGTTAAAACAATTGATAGCTGACGATACAAGCTCAAGATAGTTAAGACAAAATATCAAAGCAATTACATACAAAGAGTTAAAATCTCATGCATAAATAGAATGTTGTCGTCGTCTTAAAATTTGATAGCAGGCTTTGGCCGAAGTATTGACTATGTCCGGGTTAGAAAACGATACACACAGAATTTCCTTATCTGACATTCCCTCACCACAAACAAAATATATTGTTTGAAACGGGTTAAAACGTATGTCCTCATGTAACGGGCAATTACGTAATACGTACTCCAGTTTCCACT
>JAVTVY010037707.1:0-157744 GCA_036873755.1 Hanleya hanleyi
CCGTACTTAATAGGAAAGGTTGAGAATACCATGATATACCTCAAGTACAGATGGTGTGTCCTCAACATATACTTCAGCACTATGCCCAGCATAAAGGCCCAATGGGGAACCCACTCATGGACATTTTTATTACGATGTACAGTATGGAATGTGGGACCTTATTTTTCTGTCTCACGCTGTGGAATGCGATGGCTGGAGTCTCCAGGCCATGGGTGGATTTCGCTGACAAGTTCTGACTGCGCATGCGTGGTGCACAGGCAGATCTGGGGCGAAGCGCTGAGTATGTTTACAATTCGAGTATGCTCTTGTCCAATCTGAAACCGCCACTTGATGTTGCATCTGTCATATTCGTTATTGCCCGTTTGATGTATACTCGACTGCTCTTGTCCAATCAGAAGCCGCCATTTTGTGTTGCGTCAACCTTCGGCCATGTTCGCCCTATCCCTAGTCGTCGTCGTGCAGGTCGGGATACTCTAACGGCAACATTTCCTGGAACAGCAGTTTGCGTATCTTTCAGGGCATTTTGCAGGGTCTCTGTGAGTGGTAGTCCCATATTCTTTTCCAGGTGACGCTTGACCTTCATGATGAACTTATTCGTGGGGTCGCCTTTCTTCTGATGCGGCAACAGACTATACTGTTCATAGATCGCCATGGCTGTTATTCTGATGCAGGGGCGCATTTGGATGTAAGTTTATTGAATGTTACACTGTCGACCATCTTCAATCACAGCAGCGTGAATTTTAACAGCTGCTGTCACGATACGATCCCAGTGTCTGCATCGGTATCAGTCGGTGGACTCTCATAATCAGCTGGTATAATCTCAGCATCTGCATTGGCTTCTTGAGCCTGTCTTCACACCCATGTATATTCTAGTGTTGTATCATATCGTAGTGTCTGGTGAACGTGCGTTCGTGCGTTCGCATGCAGCCATCGTATTCTACAGCGTGATGTCGTCACTTCCGGTGGTGACGTCACTTCCGGTGCTGGCGTCACTTTCATCAAGGTTCAAGGGCCAATGATCAAAGTATGTGTGTGTGATTGGACGGTTGATAATGCGTTAAGGCGTTACGGTATGAAGTTTGGGCGTTAAGTCGCTAAGATAGGAATAGCTGTCCGTGTTAGGGGTCACTTGTATGCTCTTGTTTCAGCAGACCGAGCTTGCAAAGCTAGGACATGCCAAGAAACAATTTGCAACAGTCGATAACTGTATTTCTTTGTCACTTTGAAATTACTCGTGTTAATAGTACAATTTGTGACACAGGTGGGGTTACAATACCCTATCTTCCATATCCGTCTCATATCGTTGGCCACATTACATTCAAAGACAATGCTGCACGAGCATAAGATAATATCAACAGACGTGACCATACATGCAGCAGTAGTAAGATGGGCAGCTTTGGGGTGCGTGTTTGGAAAGGATTGAGGGACCACTTGCCTGAAATGGGTGAGGTGTCGTAGTAGTTCTCTGTAGACCACGGCTTGAGGGATCTCCACATGATCTGTGATGTCATTGGTGACGTCATCAGTAGGAGTAGTAGAGAAAGTAGGCATTTTGAGGATGCGGAGGAAGGTTTTTGGGGTAGAGATGGACCATCCGTGGTCTAAATGGACCGTGTGGGGTGTCCCTCTGCATCTACATGCAGAGAGTTACAAGATGACACCGGACACGGTCCATTTAGACCACAGATGGTCCATCTCTACCCCAAAACCCTTCCTCCGCATCCTCAAATGCCTACTTTGTCTACTACTCCTACTGATGACGTCACCAATGACATCACAGATCATGTGGAGATCCCTCAAGCCGTGGTCTACATACCGAGGGCTTCACTTTGACACCTCACCTGACGCATTCGAACCAAGAATGGTCCCTCAATCGCTCAAGCACACCCTCACGCACCCCAAAACGCCCGCTTTCGCTACTACTGCTACTTTTGTATGTATGGTCCCTGTGCGACGTCATACCCAACAAATAGTGATATTATCTTGTAAATATTCGATGCAGCAATCAATGCTGAATAATATGTGGCCAACATTATAAAGATTGGATAATAATTATGGAAGATAAGACTATTCTTGTAACCCTACCCCCTATTGTCACAAAAATTGTACTTATTAACATAGGAGTAATTTCGAAGTGATTAAAAGGGTAGTGAGTCCCAGTTTATCGACTGTTAACAAATTGTTTCTTATTTGACATGTCCTAAAGCACATAAAAAACATAGTTTCGGTCTGTAGTGGGGGGGGTGCAAGGTGAGCCCCTGTAGCTCACGGACTATATGGCGTTAAGGCATTGAGACGGGCGTTAAGATGGGGCGATAAGGCGTATCATCGGGCATTGACGGGCGTCTCTGCATTTCGATGAATTAGTGTCAATTTCATGAGATCTAGACCCATCAGAGCTCCAGGGCTATTTCACCAGAGCGTTGGAGTGTTAAGCTAGGCGTTGGCGGGCGTTACTGTGTTACTTCCACAAACTCAAGCGCATACCAAAGATGTGCGCAGCCGAAGTTCAACCGTCAAGATGAGTTTTACATGTTCTGAATGCGAACGCACATTCACCATTACAAGCGTCTGGTCCGTCATTCATAATTCAGCCGTCGTCCATTAAAGAATTTTCGCGTCCATAGTCCAAAGATCTATTCCATATTCCATATAACAATATTAGCACCAAATTCAAAAAGACAATCATAGTATACAAAAACATAGGCTAGTTTCCTGCAAGAGAGAAGCGGTCAACAGTTTTCAATAATGCCGGCAAGACATCATGATGTTCCAAAATATCAAATCCGTATCGCTGATCAGTATTCTTAATCCATAATATTCGTGGAAATTCGTCATCTAGAGAATGATGTATCTCAGTCAAGCTCTGATTGTGACTGTTCATTTGAGCACCATGAAGATTTCGAAGTACATGGGTTCATACGGCTCCTAGCCCCGGGTTAGGCGGAATTAGACACAAGTTACGAAACATAACGCCATAGATCTTGCACGCTACGCGCGTATTTCGCTATCAGCATGCGATATGTATCGCCAAATTTGAGAAACTTTGTTGGTATAGCCCTGTTTTGTAATTTTCTGCAAACAGTGTTTTGTGACGTTGATTAAAATCGTCACATTTAACAGAGGATCTAACAAATGCTACTAGGCGAGATATGTATACGCCATATGCAGGTTCCACTGCAATATTACTGTTCAGAAAGGGATAGTTTTGGACATCGAAATTGTAATCATCTTTTTTGTCATAAAGTCGACGAGTGAGAAGGCCCGCTTCATTTTTATAGAGATATAGGTCTAAATATGATGTACCTGTAGGGCTATCTGTAGTTTCCTCCAAATCCAGTGAAGGCGGATATATACCCTTCACTGCGTCATTTATATAGCGATTATCCACAGCGAGAAGATCGGCTATTTAGCGTTTCGTGAATGAGAAGGAACGGGCTTCGAATGGATCAGTTTTTGAAAGCGCCTGCATATATGTCATATTCATAAGAGAACAGATATAGGTCAGCCAACAGGGGTGCACAATTAGTACCCATTGAAATACCTATATGCTGTTGAAATATTGTGTTGCCAAATTTCACATAGATATTTTTAATGAGAAATTCAAGCACTTGATAAACAAAAACAAAACATCCCATGAATGATATCTGTTGTATGTAGTTGAGCTAAAGAATGCTTTATGGCTTCCGACATTAATATATCTACGACCAGTTTTCTGGAACACAGATACTATTAATGAACTTAGACGGTCAATAAGGTCCTGATGAGGGATTGTAGTATAGAGAGTCAAGAAATCCCATGTGGATACATGTCTGTACGGTATGTGACCTTTAGCATCAAGTTCTTCCGTGAGACATTTTGAGTTTTTCAATTTCCACATACATTCAACGCCAGAGATTTTAGAAATAGTGGCGCAATACCTTTCCCAAAATGCTTTTACCTCCTGAAGTGCCCTCGTCAACAAGGTTGAAAGAAGCTTGATGGTGCAGCTTCTAGAACCAGCTATGAATCTCGCTTTGTTTGGTGATTTATGCATTTTGGGAGTCCTGTATACTTTTGGTATGTCGTTATGATTGGTTGGAAGACAAACACGTTTTCCCCTGAGAAACGTTTTGTGATTGTTAAATAAATCTTCCAGAGTACATGCAGTTTGGGAGTAAGTAGACGTATTTGATGATATGTTTACACTCAATTCTTTAACCAGCACCTTGCGATAGTAATATTTACATATGAATATTATATTATCTGGAGCTTTGTCTGCTGGGACTATGACGAATTTACTCTGGAGATTTGCTAGAACTTCTTGCGAATTGAGGTTTCTCCGCTTGTTTTGCTTGGGGAAGGGCACTTCTGTCAATATGGCGGATTGTTTCAACGACCTTGCTCTTGGTTTGGTCCAGCCAATCAGCGAGTACTGTAGGTTCAAATTTTTATTGCTTACACCAATCAATAACGTACTGTTCCAATGCAGACAGGACTATCTTCTGGTCGGCCTTCAGATTTATTCTTCTCAGCTCTCTATATTTACCTCTTCATCAGGAGTAATCTTAGGTCCTTATCACTCACCACATCAAAGCTACCAGTCACAATATGTTTGCATGGTGTATAGATAAGGTTCAACGATTCACAATCACAACTATAGCCTCTCGACGTGTATAAATCTCAGTCAAACTCCTTGGCAGCATTAGAGTAATTGAATATGACCAGACACTACGATATGATGCGACACCAGCAGAATACAGATGGGTATGAAGACAGGCGCAAGAAGCCAATGCGGTTGCTGAGATTATACCAGCTGATTCTGAGAGTCCACCGATTATACCGATGCAGAGATGGCTAAGAGTCTATCTACTGATACGGACAGTTTGACCTCAGATAGGCTACAGGGGAAGCCTGAATGAGGAAGTAAAATACAAGCGTCTCGTTCGTAATTCAATATTCACTCGTCTCTGTCAGTATGTCGGCACCTCTTCCCACTTCCCTTATATGTGTTGTAATTAAAGAATATCCGCGTCCAGAATCCAAAGACCTACTTCATATAATAGCATTATCTCCAAACTAAAAGAATAAATCGTAGTATACATAAAAGTGGGCAAGTTTCCTGCAAGATGGAAACTGTCAACAGTTTTCAATGATGCCAGTAAGCCATCATGATGTTTCACAAATATCAAATCCGTAACGTTGATCAGTATTCTATATGGATTTCTTTGTACAGTCACCAGCCAGAGTATGGAGTTATCTCAGTCACGCTTTGAATGTGACTGTTCATATCAACACAATGAGCATCTTGAAATACATGGGTCCATACGGCCCCTAGTGCCGGGTTTAGCGGAATTAGACAAGTTACGACCCATTCGGACCACGGAGTGTCCATCTTTACCCCAAAACGCCCATTCAAATGCCACTACATACCAGTCCAGTCGGACTCTTTCCCACGAGTGCTTCAATATGACCGTGTACCATGCATGCGCTGCAAGAACTTTTCAGCGAAAGTCAACCCATGACCTCGAGACCTCTGCCATCGTATTCTTCAGTGCGAGACACTCCATACTGTACACCACAAGAAAAATGTCCATGAGTGGGTTCCCCATTGGGTCTATTAGGCTGGACATAGTGCTGAAGTATATGTCGTGGACCCGCCCTCTGATATTGGAGGATAACGTGCCAGCCTTTGATGCGCCCACTGCTGATTCGACTCTCCCAGGGTCATGGGAATTCCCCTCCTCTCGCTGCACCCATTGCTATGCATGGGATTTCCCTTCTCTCGCTTTATTGCCCTCCGGACATTACACGACATTCCCAGACATTTCCGAAGATTCCCAGTGATTCACGCGAAGTGACTGGGGCGTACCCAGGATTGGGAAGCCAAATCACATTGACTGGAGACGCCTTTCTGTTCTCCGAGTTTTATCCCTGGCACCGGAAGTGACCGCATCGCCGCCGGAAATTACCTTTCACCCGGCAGTGACCTTTGGCGCGGAAGTCACGGGGCAGGAAGTGACGTCACCGCATGTGACGTCATCACCCTCACCCTCTACAGGACAAGGTTTTACGGCTTACTACTACTGGCGGTGTTCGCATAGAACGACGTGGCTTCATGACCTTCCCGAATATGCCCATATTTGAGCGAATTAAACGCCAGACAATGTGTTGTATATTTCATCCCCTCTGGTTGTTTTGGATTCATTTGCTTGTATCCGTATTTGTTTTCAATCAGGAGACGCTATCATGTTGTTTGCGCCCGGAAGTTCAAAGAGTTTGTCTTCCAGTATTTCCCACATGAACTAGGCCTTCCTCAAATTATTCCGAAATCCCGCGGAGGTTGAGTATCTGACTCGAATGCCGTCCGTTAGTTCTATTTAAAACAACCCACATGTGCATGCAGATATGATACGGAATATACAGACCTGCAATATGGAGGATTCGCTACCACGAGCTGGCGAAGGTACCGGGCATACGCCAAGGATAACCAGAAATAGAACAACAGCGACATAAGCTTGTGGCCATATGAGTTTAATGTTGCGTGTAATTGTTGCCTGTATATGGTGAGATTCTGCTGGTGGATGTTTCGTCCCCGAGGCTTGCCCTATGTACAAACCATCTTGATTGTATTTTTGTGACTTGTTAACTTGCATTCAATAATACTGCCTCGTTGAGTCTGTTTTTAAGGCTGCCGCGTAGCGTGCAGCCTTATTGCATCAGCTTGGTCTCATGGGGGCAAAAATCGCCTTGTCCGCAAGATTGCGAAAAAACAAAGCAGAGTTGAGACTTACCGTCACAGGGCCAAATGTGGAGAAGATATTGAACTAGAAATTCGTAACAATTTGGGCTGCCTCAGATAAACGGAAGTCTGTCTTTCAAGCCCAAATTGTTCACCTAAATTTCTTAACCGGAAGTTTGGAAAAAGATATTTAACAAGAAAAACTGCGCGGAAACGTCTTTGCGCATACTGCAAAATGGGCTCTCGCGAGACTTTTACGAGAGCTGCTTGGAAGTGATCTCCCTTTATGTAATTGATCTGCTTGTTGAGGGCGCTGTGGTTAGCGAATGCTTGAAAGGCAAAACTAATGGATAAATAAAAAGAACTGCACCAGATTGACTGGCACGATTGTTCAGCCTATAGTACTATCGACTGTTCATGCCTGGCAACATCAATTCGATAACTAAACCAGAACAAGCGGAGTGATTCCTACGTTTTATTGTTGCGGAGAATAAAAGCTGAATGAAACTTTGTCACTGAGTATTTTAATCGGAAGAAAATCGTGCTTGCCAACACGGGCAGCTAACACATGAACATGAACGTTGCGTTGCCCGTGCCGATTTTGGCTTGCTCCAGACACGCTAACGTAGCACTCGCGAGTTGAGCTAGTGAAAACAACAACAACAACAGTTATTTTGCTTGATTATTTGTCATGACAATTCAACATTTTCATTTGGGAACTCGACTTATCTCTTGAAGAAGTCAATATTTATCCACTATAACACATTTTTTTTTGCGCGTATTTTCCCATCGATAAAAAACTCAATTGTTTGGGGCAAAACTCAATTTCAAAATTTCTCAAAAATTCAATTCTTCAAATTCAAGTTTCCCTGCTGTTATGATATTTGAGAAAATATCGTTCCAACAAATTTAATCTCATAATTGAACCTTTTGTTGACATGTTACACTTAACTCCCTAATAGTGGAACAGTCTGGTGAGAGAAATGAGCCCACCGAGTCAACATCCATCTTAGCTTGCTGAGGGCATTTCACGTTTCACTTAACACTGCCGTTAGCTTAACGCTATGATTCGGCATGTATTCCACACGGTGCCACCTCTCAGCTGCAAAGGACATATTTCTGGAGGGACATAATCCTGTTCGAAAGTTGTTCCTGAAGCATCGAGTCACATGCCCGCCGCATTTAAACGAGCTAATGAAATTATCTGTATTTAAATATTTTGACCTGCGCATCTCAGACATGTCAGTCTTACTTGAGTGCAGAGGCTGGGGGATTCTATGCGAGAAAAAAACGAAGTTGTGCGAATCAGCTATTTTAGTTCTCACTCTAATGGTGCATGCTTCTTTGTTTTTCTGAAGAAAAATCATATTACAAACAACCTTACCTATTTCAAAAAAATAAAATCGGCGACAGTTCACAGGAAAATGATATGCTTTTTATTTCGTGATAGGGGCATTTCGAGGCCCACCAAGGGATCATTTCAGTCGATGGCTTTCTGGAGGTGTGTCTTCGTTTTATGAATGTGATTGCGCCGTTGTCGAATCTCACGGGACCAATCGGATGTGAACAATTGGGAAATGCCCTAATATACTCAGATATCACCCATTACTGCATGGTTATGAGCAGAAGTTTCTATACGTATGATCGTGCCATGCGTTAGGATGATGATCAATATCATGAAGTGAGGACATTGATCTTGGCAGTGGCAATGCAGAGCTAGAGGAAGGAGATAAATCTGTCATTGTCATCAACGTCTCCCGATCTAGAGAAAAAAACCCATAAAAAACGTGTGTTCAAATTACAATGCCTGAAAAAAATGGAGAAACAAGTTTGAATACATGACAGTATGGTAATAAAAAAAAGTTTCACTAGGGGTGACAAGCTGAAGTACCAGGCAGACAAGTAAAAAAAAATAGTTACTTCTGGACGGTAACTTTCAAAAACCTGAACGGATTCTTTGCAGATTTGATATGTGGATAACTTTGCACAGGATATCACTCGAGATTGCTTTCCATGCTGGGTACTGAATGTTAAGGTCCCAAGCCAAATCAGTAGTTTCAACGTCGGTGGACTTCAGACGCTCTGGTTTTCATTAAAATTTTCTCTGAAGCATCAAATTAATTAATGGAATAAATTATCAAATTATTGTACTTCGTACATTTCATCCTGTTATGACTGTCAAAGGTAACTAAAGCATAACCTATACACATGATCAAATAACACAACCTATACACATGATCAAATTTTGGGAAATAGGAAAAACTATGTATTTCTAAAGATCACAATCAAACATCAAAACCATAAAATCACACAGATAACGGCAGCCTTTCGAAGTCCACGAGTTCTAGGGTTTTTTTTTACTATCTGCTAGTCACATATTATTTTCCAACAGATGGCTTGATAGGGTATGACATCATTACTCTGAAATATTTCACCGTGTATTTTGCCCGATGTCAACTTTCCTAATCATTAAGTCACATGTCCGCTCCATTTAAACGAGCCAATGAAATTATCTGTTTTCAATTATTTTACCTGGAAATGCCAGACACCAGACATGTCAGTTTCACGCGTGTACACGAGGGGCAAGTCTGTGGGATTCTGCGCGAGACCAAACCGAAGTTGTGTGAATTAGCTTTTTTATTTCTCACTCTTCTGGTATGCTTCTTTGTTTTTCTTAAGAAAAATCATATTACAAGTGTCCTAACATATTTGAAAGAAATAAAATCGGCGGCAGTTCACAGGGGAAAAATATGTTTTCTATTTTGTGATGGGGACACTTCCCTTCCAAAACTGCTGGAGGTGTATCTTCGTTCCAGGCTTGAGATAGTCCCGACATGGCGTTCCACGGACCAGTCCGCTGTGATCATTTCAGTCAAACCCTAATATACACAGATAACACTTGATACCGCATGGCTACGTACAGAAGTCCTCCCCATCCTCGCTAAAACCAGGGGTAGGTCTATCCTTACGGCATACAATCGATAGTGTCCATCTAAGAGATACTCTCCGCTCTTGATGAGGGTATAGAAGGGTTATCTCAGTGTGAAATGGAGGGTTCCGCTCGAAATTCGTTTTCTGTGGCCTACAGATGTTAATTTTCTTTTCTTTCTTTTTTCGTCACACGAAACAACACTGTTATAAATTACCGTTATTTCACAGTAAATGTATGTTGGCGTTTACAGTATATTTAACCGTAAACACATTAATCTGTACATTGAACTGTGATATTTCAGTTGGTATCAACTGGAACGAGTAAACTGCACACAAACATAACAAAAATTCCTGTTTTCTCTGAAAGGAGGTTGTTATCTTTGCACACGAAACGCCCATTTGCAGGAGACATGCAACACCTGCGTTGTACAACATCCAGAGCATCACCAGAGCACGCACAATGAGTAACGCGGTGGCTAACTTTAATTTTAGTTTTACCTAACGGAGATTCCTGTCAGGGATTACTTCATCATTATTTACGAAACTTGTGGTGACTGCATTTGTAAACACAAAGAGCTGAAATACGCGAACGAGCAATGACCATTTCGGCCTTCCAGTGACCTAACGGTACTTTTCCGCGTGTCACGTAATTGAACATTAAAGGATGTTAATAAAAACGGATATTGTAAATTACAGTGCAACCTAATTAACAGTTAATTGCCTGTTAAAAACCGGTAATTATAAAATACGGTGCAACATTTTACAGTTTAAGACATAAAAAGCGGTAATTGTAAAATACAGTGTAACGTAATTTTACTGTTGAATGTACTGGCACCTTTTCTGCCAGTACATTTAACTGTGAATTTACGGTGTGATTTGAAACAGTGAACCCATCACCATAGAACACATCAAGATGTCGATGTGATTGAGGTACCAGAACAGGTGTTGAAAAAGATGCTGCACTGTTGTACACCGAATTCTGGTATGATGTATATCCGTTTGATTGTAATTTGCTATATATTTATCCCTCTAGATGCAATTTAGATATGCCCGGTAGTCTAGTCGGCTAAAATAAAAACAGTTCACCTCTTCTTAGACGAATTTGATCCAACTTTCACCTAAAACGCGCGTGTACATGTTGTGAGGAGCAGTAACTTTCCCACTTTATTTGCCTAAATGACGAAAGTATGGTTTATACGAGTATGGTTCTTGCCTGGATATAACCACCAACATCCCTAATGTTCCGTGAAAAACACATAATAGTTTCAGACTTTACCCAGGAACCACAAAGTACGGTCAGGTAGACAGATGACTCCGAGTGGAGCCTTGTATACCTCCAAGAGCGAGCGAGTACCTCTAGAGGTGCACTATCCTCGATTGTATGACGTGCCCCTGGTACACTTGGACACTGTATCGTGTTCAACGAAAACACTGATGTAAAGCAACATCCTGCATATATTGACCAATCAGATCACTTGTTTACCGCGACCATGGCTACCGTGACAAGAGATTCAAAAACACCATAGCTCATGAGATACCCGGTGGCAGATGAACACGCACATTTTCAACAACCATGAACATTAATAAATATGAAGGAAAGATAGTTTAAAACAAAATCTATCTGAAGAAAAAATATACCCATTCATCTACCATCAAACATCCAACAAGTCAGGCAGATGTAGGAAACATTGGAACTTTAAAGGCGGTCCGCGATGTCAGTGTATTCAACCTCACCTACCCACTGAAGGACATGAATTGGGTGAAATAGCACACGAATTTCTATAAAATTTCACTGACCTATCCATTAATATTTTAGTGTTCTGCATTCGATATCAGCGAATAGTTTAGCACAGAAAGTAAAACCCTAACGTGTTTTGCCATTAGCGCAGTTTTTCTAGGTCAAGAGATCAGGTGACTGAAACGACTACAGAAAGTGGCCGGAACTCGGACTGCTATGCAAAATGGTCAAGGTTTAGCCCTTCGCTCAAGAAGAAACCTTGACGTTGTGAAGATGGTTCCTGCCATGCGTTCGGATGATGGGAAGTTCCGTGAGTGCTGCCTGAAAATTACCAGTAAGGAGGTCACTGAACGAAGTCGAGATTAGAAAACTGTCAGATCTAGTTAGCGAAGCGATCTCCACGTCCGTTTTTAATCGGGCTTGTCTGAGGTGTTCCCAGCTTCAACAATCAGAATAGCTCTGCTATTTCCGTCTCTAATTGATCGTCTGATGTAGGCGACAAACTTTCGACACCAGTAACTGCGGATATCTCGTCATCACTACAGACATACTCGTCCAAACCATCATCATCTTCAATCTCCGGTCTGGGATCGGACAGTTTGTTTCCGCCTCCAGGCGACAAATTCTCCTGGTAACGTCGACTGGTATGTGGGCTAGAGTTGGATTCGATCATCAGATTTCTGTTGTGCTGTCCCGGGAAGGCGGATGAGGAATATCTGACTCGCGACGTCTTGATACTGGGGAGGTGAAGACTTTTAGTACCAGCACGTCGCTCAACGTGTTCGCATACGTTGATACTGATTGGTGGGATGGGGTCAGACGGCTGTGTTCCATGCTCTCCAACAACAACAATCCCTTTCCGCTTCACCTGAGCGCCTTTTCCGGAAGTCGCACCATTCCCGGTCTTTACAAACGTAGATGATTTCACCTGTCGTGCGACATTCGATTCCGATATCGGTGCATTTGAGGATGTTTTAAACGCTGGATACTCCTCGACGCCTTTGTATTCCAAGCATCTTGTCGTAGAAATCCCAGATATTGGCTTCATTAGGGCAAAGGCTACCGACATCATACATCGAGCTTTCTCCTTCTTAGCAACACGACATGCCATCTTCAGGCCTTCTTTTAGGGACACTCCCTGTTCTATGAGCCATTCCTCCGCAGACATTCCTCGCTGGCGGTCCCGGTACCAAAGGGAAGCCTTGCCCTGTAACACCAGTATCTCGGCACAGTGGACGTTTCCCATTTTTGCCGCCATGAGAAGGGCGGTAAATCCATCTTTATTCATATGGTCCACATGTAGACCCAAACGACGGAAATGACGTATGAGTAGCTCAATCGCGACATCATTCCCAACCAAGGCGCTGTAAATCAAGGCGGTATTTCCTGGAAAACATGAAATTTGTTAGCGTTACTGAAGTGTTGTAAATCCCGAAACGTCACTTGGAACATCCGAAGACGGTTCGTTTTTCAAACGGACTTCAAACGTGAGATGGCGACAAAAAAACCCTAGAAATATCTTCAAAACTAATGGGCGTCGGAATTTTAATGGGGAGTGTGCAAAATGTTTTTCAACATACTGGTAATAAATAATCTTTGAAGTAATGAAATCCGCATGAATACTTGTTGACAGAGCAGACTTGGTAGGTGTAAACATTTTTGTCAATCGGAGAAACATTTTTGTCAATCGGAAAAGTATGTTCCAATGGACAGAGTAGTTGGCACAAGAAAACAAAACATTCAGCCTGCTACCATCGCCCATATTCATTTTATCAAGCGAATTTCTACGTTTCCACTTAGAACTTCCCTTGATATATCTGGCCCCCTTCAATGTTCAAAGAACTTATAAATAGACACGAGACGTCACTGACCTCGAATACATTCGAAATCCGAAATGGGTCGCACAAGAGTGTTATTGATTGGCTGACCTATATAGTGAGCTAATACAAACGCCATATTACGAGGAAGGACGCCGCAAATAGAGGATGATGTCACTCCACTCACAATCGACGTGTACGTTTTGATTGGTTCGATTCTGGTTCGGATTTTGAATACTGAAATAAATAAAGTCAGATAAATAAAGGCAGGTTCGAAGTGGGAACGTAGAAGTTGGCTGGATAAAATGAAGATGCCATCGCCCAACCTGGGCCCAAACTGTCCAGGTCGCTAGAGCTTGTGGTGTGTTAATCGCGTGATCCTAGAACTGATTGATCTAACAGGAGATTGATTTGAACGACGTTGAGAAATTTTTCCGCGTTCCCACTGGAAAAAAAGACATTCGACCAAAAAAAAATGGAATTGTCTTTCCAGGCGCCATTTCTGATAGAGATACAGGGCAAGTCAATAGGGGGCATCATCTCTAGCCACGGTTCGTCTGACAAATCCATACGGAGTATACAGACCAGCATTATGGAGGATACGGGAGAACGTGAGATATCTCTTTAACAAAAAATCGACCATAGAGGTCCATGTCCCCCGCTAGCAGCACCAGTTATGGTGGATAACATCCACCATAACTGGCGCTGCTGCTGCGGGGGCCATGGACCTCTATGGTCGATTTTTTTTGGTCGATGATATCTCATATCATTGATGAAGAGTATGATTTGAAAATGGAGATATCGCTGATGAGCTTAACATAATCTAATACAGCGGATGGCACCCATATTAGATTATGCACATCCATACAACATAATACCAACTGTCCTCTCACCAATGTCCATGCACTCCCCAAGTTTGAAGTAGATTGGTTGAATCGTTCTAGAGTTATTGTCCAGACAAGATCTAAATGCTGAAAATCTAAGATGACTGATGGTGGCCATCTTGGATTACACAGGTAACTGAAAAGCAATGACAACTGTCCTCTCACCGATGTCAAGCCAAACTGCAAGTTTGAAGTCGATCATTTGAATTATTCTATAGTTGTTGTCCAGACAAGATGCAACTGCTTAAAATGCAACATAATCCAATATCAATGGTAGATAGCAGCCAAATTGGATTATGCTCGTTCCTGAAACACAATCCTAACCGGGATCTCACCAAGGTCAAGGGGCTCCCCAAGTTTGAAGTAGATCAGTTGAATCGTACTCCAGCTATTGTCCGGACAAGATCAAACTGCTTAAAATCCAATGAAATCCAGTATGGCTGATGGTGGCCATATTGGATTAAGCACGTCCTTGAAAAACAATCCTAATCCTCCTCTCAACAATGTCAAGGCACTCCCCAGGTATGAAGTAGATCGGTTGAATCGTTCTCGAGTTATTGTCCGGACAAGATCCAACTGCTTATAATCCAATATGGCTGACGGCGGCCATATTAGATTACGCACATTGCTGAAAAACAATCCCAACCGTCCTCTCACCAATGTCAAGGCACACCCCAAGTTTGAAGTTGATCGGTTAAATCGTACACGAGTTATTGTCCGGACAAGAAATTACAGAATTACGGACACCGGTGTTTCTAAGTCCCCCCCTCCCCCTACTAAGTAGCGGGGGACAAACAATGGTGTTGATCTACCCTGAGTACCAAATCCTGACACGGAATATCTGGAAGATACGTAGGGCTACGATGGATTTGATATTCAGGTTAGTGTCGCTCAGAACAAGTTTATGCTTACAATGAAACATTTTAATAACCACACTAATTGTTAGCCACACGATGACGTATAAGCCAGCAGTGGGCGACACCCACTTTTACACAACATCGCATCAGTCACATTTCGTAATAGTCCATGTTGAAAATGCAGCTCACAATCACGGCCTGCGTTGCCTTATTGACTCTCCCCTCCTGTGTGCATTGGTCCAGTTTTGTTCCTGAAAACCCGCCTGGATAAGCTTACCTTCATTGTCTGCCACATCCGGATCGATGTTATATCGAATCAAAGTGCTGAGTAGATCGTTGCACCGTCTCTGACAGGCATGGCTCAGTAGAGTCTTTCCCGAGTCGTCCGTGGCGTTAATGTCGGCCCCTCTGTCCAGTAATAAGTTAAATACCATTTCTCTGGGTCTTTCTTCCTGAAACACCAGAGGAATTTGCATGCCGTCACGAGTGGCTTTACGAAATGACCAAAAGATGCACAATGTCGTATATAGGAGAGATCCAAAAGCCAAATAGATACAGTCGATCGAATACGATCGAGGAGGCATCCCTTTTGCATGTTAAGTAAGGGAAACATTCAATATCTGTGAAGAGATTAATAACATAAAACTTTGGAAAAACAATTTTAACATGGCCCCCAGGTGGTGCCGCCTATACGCGAATCGGCACGAAGATATTTCCAAACGATACCTTGAGGGAAGATCTCAATCTTCCCACAGCGCATGCTCCATTTCGCAGGCTCCATTACCATCCCTGCCACCAATAGCGGAAGTTGACCTTTACTACGTTGCTATGACGTATTGGGGAAAGCAACCAACGCACGGTTCAGTTTGAATCCGGCCGAACAACTCCTTTAGTGAACTACTTTTCATATGCTCTGTCCAGATAAACACGGAAAATTATCTCCAGATAATTCTTTTTAACGCTAGGTCAACAGAGGTATTATGCAGACTTGAAAAGTAATCGAAATGATCGGTAAACATCTATTTTACAATATATGATGTCACTTCCGGCGATGTGCGCGAAGGCCCCTAATCCGGTCCAAAAATCTGACTGGTGGCTGGGGTGTTATTAGACCCCCAGCGAGGTGGTTGGGAAGATCTCGCGACATCCCTGGAACGAGAGAATTGAAACTGTTCAATTTTGCACAAAGTTAACTTGGCCTACAGGTGAGACCACCTAAGCAGATCGACATGAGAATCAAAGCCAAGGAAGTCTTTCAGGCAAGGTACCCGTGTACCAAATTTGAAAAGAATCCATTCAAGTTTTTAAATGTTATTGTCAGGAAACGCAGTATTAAATTGGAATCGTCATGAAAACAATGCTAATCGAGATATCGAGGCCGGGTACCCACATCCCAAATTTGAAAAGAATCGGTCCAGATTTTCAAGTTATTTTCTGGGAACTCTATTTTAATTTAGCCCCCTGGTGGCGCCAGCTATAAACGAATCCGCACGAAAAACAATCGCAAGCCAGATCTTGGGGCAAGGTGCCTACACATCAAATATGGAATGAATCCTTCAGGTTTTCAAGAATTATTTTCTGGAAATGCAATTTTAACTTGGCCCGAGGTGGCGCCCCCTAGAGGCGGATCGGCATGAAAAACAATTTCAACCAAGATCTTGAGGCAAGGAACCCAAACTTACCAAACTCGAAAAGAATCTGTTTGATTTTCCAGGAATTGTCCGGAACTGAAATTTTAACTTTACAACATTGTATCGTGCTGAAATCCTAACCAGTTCACCAGAAGCCCTCACTGGATCTTGTCAAAATTGGGCTAATCGTGAAGGGAATTATTCATTAAATAATATGCGTACGGTAAATGTTGAAGAACGGCCGAATATAGTTAAAACAAAAATTACTGGGATGAGGTCCCGCTACCCCGTGGTCGCACAACAATCCTGCTTTAGGGGAGATAACTCTCATAACCCAGCCAGGACAATCCGTAAGAGGATAACCATCATCCGTGGCGTATGGTATAGAGTAGGAAGCTCGGACTAAGAGTATCGAAGTGTATGATTTCACAGTGAAAACAATTTTAACATGGCCCCCAGGTGGTGCCGTTCATAGGCGAATCGGCACAAAAACATTCCCAAACGATACTTAGAGGAAAGACCCCTCGACATCCCTGGAAATAGAGAACTGAATCTGTTCAGTTTTACACAAAGTTAACTTGGACTAAAGTGAGGCCACCTTAGCCCGAAAACATCGGCTTAGGAGTCTATTATTTTTTTTGGTTGTTGTTGCTGACCCCTTAGCCCGAATCACTTATACAGACCGAAAAGGAAAAAAATAAATAAGACGTCAGTCGCTCGAGATCTTTAACTGCACACGGCGTGGGGAATTGAGACAGAGGCACAAAAAGCATTTTATCGAATAAATAATATGTTTTGGCATCTCCAGCACTATGACACCCACCTAATGACTCCTTTAATTAGATGGAATCTGACATCAAACACGGATTTTGTCAACAAAACCGTTGTGTTTCTTTTTCCATAGTTTACAGGGACATGCGCAGAATGGAGTTGACCTTTCGACTCACGTCATCAAGAAATGGGTCATGTTGGTTTTAAACCAATAGCGACATATATTTATTCACGTGATCAGAAAGGTCACGAGATCAAAATAGCGAAGGTCATATTCTCACAAGATGTCAGAAAGGCACGAAAACGTTAAAATCAATGGAGGTTTTTTCTCACACATTTGATCACATTTTGTCAGCATCAAAACAGTCGTGATAGATGGTACATGGACAAAGAAGCTCAGGTCGGTCAAACTGTATCAAATTGGCATATTTTTTCTCTCCCGTTTCGTTATTTTCGTCAGCGAAAAGCCGCTTTTCGCGAGATAAATTTTTATCCCCAAAATTTAACCCACCCTCGATCTGGGCTGTGATAGGAATGCCACGCCCCCTTACCTATATTCACCTATCACAGCCAGAGTTTCTGGGTTAAGGCCACCTAAGCAGATCGGCATGAAAAACAATCCCAAGCCAGATGTACAAAATTTGAATAGAATCCATTCAAGCTTTTAAATGTTATTGTCTGGAAACGCAATATTAAATTGGCCCCCAGGTGGCACCAACTATATGTGAATCGTCATGAAAAAAAGAATGCTAAGCGAGATATCGAGGACAGGTACCCACATCCCAAATTTGAAAAGAATCGGTCCAGGTCTTCAAAAGTTATTTTCTGGAAACTTTCTTTAACTTAGCCCCCTGGTGGCGCCAGCTATAAACGAATCCGCACGAAAAACAATCTCAAGCCAGATCTTGAGGCAAAGTACTCACACATCAAATTTGGAAAGAATCTCAAGAGTTATTGTCTGGAAATGAAATTTTAACTTTACAACATTGTATCGTGCTGAAATCCTAATCAATTCACCAGAAGCCCTCACTGGATCTTGTCAAAATTGGGTTAATCGTGAAGGGAATTATTCGTTAAATAATGTGTGTACGGTAAATATTGTAGGAATTATTGTCCGGAAATGAAATTTAATTTCGCCCCCAGGTGGCGTCACCAATAGGTGGATCGGCACCAAAAAGCAATCTTGTTACCTGTAGCTCCTGGAGATGGCACTGAGATACTCTTGAATTTTTGTATCTATTTCAGTGGTTTTAAAATCTGCAAGGCCACTGTCTCTGTGGAATTCATTTGTGGGAGAAGTGTATAGACATGTACATGTTCCAGGTCCTAACATCACCATACTGTACATGGCTGAATGGCATGGCTGTAACCAGGTGCTGAATGTACTTTACACGCAAATGGATTCCGAGTTCATACATTAAGCCAATGGCCAGCCACTATTTTGACCCTAAGAGTGACCTTTCTCGGTCCTGGCTGTGAACCTATCACTGATGTGCTATCTATGTAAATGAGAATATAGAAATTGGTACTAAAACAGAGACAGACACTTTACTATAGGTCCAGATGGAAAATTTGCATGTAAGAAAAATGTAGAAAAAATACTAGTATCCAGTTTTGTAGAGAAAATATTTATGAGGAATCGCGACATTACATGTATTTCTCAAGAAACAGTCTTTAATACCAGATATTAGGCATTTCCAACTATTTAGCTAATTAAGATCAAATTAATTTCGGTGAAATGCAGTGATTAGATACTATTCCCCTCGGGCTATGGTGAACAATGTATATGTCAAATTTGACAGAAATTGGGGCATATTTCCAAAGAAACAGGCGATAAAACAAGATAGCTAATTAATTAAGACAACTGAAACCTGAGCGATTAAGTCCCGCAACATTGAAAACCGTGATTTGGCTTGGAAGTTTAACGTTGAGTTACCTGCATGGAAAGCAAACCCAAACGTGATCCTGTGACAAGGTACCCGCATACCACATTTGGGAAGAAACCGTTCAGATTTTCAGTAGTTATTCTCCGGAAATAAAATTTTAAATGGGTTCCAGGTGACGCCACATATATATGCGAATCGGCATGGAAAAGCAATCCCAAGGCAAGCTATACCCACATGTGTAAATTTGGAAAGAATCCATTCAGGTTTTGAAACGTTATTGCCCGGGAATGAAATTTTAACTTGACATTCACCTCAGGTGGTTCCACCTATAGGACTAAGGTGGACTAGGAAGAAAATAATCTCAAACGAGATCCTGTTGCACTCACAAAATTTGGAAGGAATCAAGTCAGTATCCCCGAAGATCCTGCCTTTAACACAGGATATAGGCTATTTCGGGTTAATTAGACTTAATTAATATGCGCTGAAGGCAACGATTCTGTAATTTCCCACTTAGGCCACGATAGACAACAAGTTTGGAAGGAATCAAATCATTATCTCCAGAGAATGTATCATTGGATATAGGCCATTTTAGGGTAAGCTGGCTAATGAGACCTTCATCTAATATGCGCAGAATGCAACGATTCTGTAATATCCACCTCGGGCCATGCTAGACAACATGTTTGCGAAGTTGGGAAAGAATCAAGTCATTTTCTGAAGAGAAATAACCCTTAACACAGAATGTATGACGTTTCAGGCTAATTGACCAGTTAGACATAATTAATATTCGCGGAATGCAGCAATTCTATAATAGCCCTCTCGGACTATGTATAATTACTGACCGCATGTATGCCAAGTTTGGGGAATCAAACGAATCAAGGCGTTGTCGCCAAAGAAACTGCCCTTAACACAGGACCTAGGCCATTGTATGCTAGGTTTTTAGGTTAATTGACTAATTTGACCTAATTAATATGCGGGATGTAACGATTCTCCCCCTCCGACCATCGGCTAGACAATTTGTATGCCAAAGAAACAAAGAAACAGCCAAAGAAACAGCCCTTGACACATAGTCTATTTCAACCTAATTGAATAAAATTACCTAATTAATATGCAAGGAATGCAACAATTCTGTAATACCACCACCACCCCCGAACATGCTGGGATACACATATGCCAAATTTGCGAGAAAATCGGCGAATTCTCTCCAGAGAAACAGCTTTAATAAATACAGTTTAAATGATGACGCTGACGCCGGGGTCACAACCTGAGCTTTCGCTGTGCTTCGCGAGCTAATAATGCTGTATACCAATCCTTTTATTTAGCCAAAGGATATCTGGAATTGATGAAAATCTCTGGACTTGTAGATTAGTATCATGCAGACGTATTCATATCGATTCATACCGAATCCAATGTGGCCCATATTGGTCCAATATGTGTGTGTGTGGGGGGTCGTTGTATAGCGTCATAGAGTGTCCTGGTCAAGGTGTGACTCACGTCATGGTGCACATTCAAAGAGTATAAGAGAAAGCACGTTCAAAAACGTGCGCACTCAGTTGTGTGGAAAGTGCACGATTGGGAAGTTATGCGCATGCCCACTCGGGGACTAATAGAGAAAGGGCCTTTGATGTGTGTCATTCGTAAGGGTGGGGGTCGAGAATTAACCGTGAACGGGCATAAAATATGTGCCTTCTAGACCCCCACACTACCATTCCACTGACTATGTTCCCCAGACTCATTTTTTACAGCACATAAAACCGGTAAATTAGCTCATGGGGTACCCAGTGGTGGTCTGGACTATGTTTGTAGATTGCGAAGATAATGGGAGGCGACGCCAGATCCTGAAAGAGTTCACAAATGTGGTACTCGAGAGAGTCGATACGATGGGGAACCGTCTTATCGACAGATATTGCTGGCGGCCATCACAGTGCGGCAATGACACCCATACTAACACGGCTCAAAACGGCACAAAACCTCTATGACTTGCGAAAGAGAGATGGTTAACTATGCACAGACTCTTTTATACTTATAAACGTGCATGCCTTTCTTTTATACTTATACTCCACTGGTATGCCCAGTAATATCCTGATAATTTCCATGTCAATTTAAAGAGGCGTAGGAAGCTGAAGGAATTACAAGTAATAAGGTGAAAGGTGGAGTATTGTACCGACAATCTTCCGTTCACTTATCACCAGATAATCAGATGCCATCATGATCTCCTTGAGGTCCGTTCGTCTCAGGCATGATCACATGAATCACTTTAGGTTCATGATGTTTCGGAAATATGCAGTCAGTATAACTGTCTGTGGGGTCATATGACTTCTTGTCAGTACACCGGCATCATTTTCCACTACCTTTCAATGTTGCGTTTAATTGTGATATATTGTGATTTTGACAGTGGGGGGGGAGGGATCTGGATGCTGGGGGCTTTGGATACTGCCTGATTGTACCCGTCGACGAGTTTCAGGAGCGCATCGATGTACTGCCTTGTATTCTTGGCCGGAAATATTTGTATATCCGTTCTTTAAAGCTCCGATTGATTATTTCGACCCTTTTGTCTCGTTGCGAGTCTTCAGAAACTGTCGGAGAGATGTCTTGAGGATTTCTGTCCCTCCAGCGGTTTGTAAGTACAAAGACTTGCGCCCGGTCTTGAAAATCTGCTTGAACGCGTTGATGAGATCCTCGTCTATATTTGCCGGATGGGCACGACCCAAGCATAATTCAGGATATTGATGCATGTCAAGACCATGCACCCGACGATCACATGGTTACATGACTTACGACGAGCAGCACGATGTAAGTTATAATGTATCTTGGGGTTTTATTATCAGACGTGGACTTAGGATCGACGGATGGTCCATCTCGACCCCAAACGTCCCTTTGTCTACTGCGGGTCTACAGTCGGACTCTCCCCAACGAGTACTTCAATATGACACTTCACACGGCCCATCTCACCCCAAAACGTCCACTCAAAAGCCATTTTCCAACTTTTACCTGACTGCGCCTGCGCAGATGGACGGCATTTCCACTAACCACTCACACGACCCTTTCGGACCACGGATGGTCCATCTCGACCTCAAAACGCTCACTGAATGCCCTTTTTCCACTGAGCACGCGCCGATTGAAGTCATTTCCACTACACACCAGTCCAGTCGGACTGTCTCCCACGAGTGCTTAAATATGACACCTGACACAGCCTATTTGGATCACGGATAGTCTCCCTAGACCCCAAAACGTCCATCCAAGACATGCCTGTCCACCGTGCGTGCGCAGTCAGAATCCTGAATGATCCAGAGGTACGCAGCGCTGTACCAAAATATCTTAAGTTCACAGAACCTCCTTGCATTTCATATAAGTATACTGAATCTATAGCCACCAGAATATTCAATTACTCTAACGCTGTCAAGGAGTTTGACTGGAACTTATACACGTCTGGAAGCTACAGTTGTGATTGTGAATCAACTTTATCTATACGCCATGCAAGCATGTTGTGACTGGTGACCTTGATATAGTGAGTGATGATCCACTCTCTATACTACAACCCCCCATCAGGACATTATTGACCGTCTTAGTTCATTAATAGTATCGATATTCAAGAAAACTGATTGCCGATATATTAATCTCAGAAGACATGAAGCATTCTTTAGCTCTACTATACACACAAGGGATATCATTCATGGGATGTTTCTTTGTTTATAGAGTTGCTTGAATTTCTCATTAAAAATATGTATGTGAAATTTGGCAATACAATATATCAACAGCATATAAATATTCCAATTGTGCACCCCTTTTGTCTGTCCTATATCTTTTTTCTTATGAATACGACTATATGCAGATGCTTTCAAAAACAGACGCTCTTCTTGCTGTGGATAATCGCTATATAAATGACTCAGGGAAGGATATATATCCACCTTCACTGGATTTGAACTACAGATGGCTCTAACAGCTCATCTTGTTTAGACCTATATATCTCTACAAAAAATGAAGCGGGCCTTCTCTCTTGTCGACTTTACGACAAAAGAGATGGTTACAATTTTGACATCGTAAATTATATCTGGACAGTAATATACCAGAGGGACCTGCATTTGGCGTATACATATATCGCCTAGTAGCATTTGCTAGATCCTGTGTTAAATGTGACGATTTTAATCAACGTCACAAAACATTATTGTAGAAACTTGTAAAACAGGGCTATAACATCAAGCGCCTCTACTCGAATGTTCTCAAATTTAGCGATACATATCGCGTGCTGATAGCAAAATACGAGCGTAGCATGCAAGATCTATGATGGTACGTTTTGTAACTTGTGTCTAATTCCGGTTAACCCGAGGCTAGGGGCCGTATGAACCTATGTATTTCAAGATCCTCGTAGGGTTCATAATCAAAGAGTGACTGAGATACATCATACGCTAGATAACGACTTTACAACGTATATCATATGGATTAAGTATACTGATCAGCAATACGGATTTGATATTTTTGCTGGCATCATTGAAAACTGTTGATCGCTTCTGTCTTGCAGGAAATTAGCCCAGTTTTATCATGTATACTATGATTTATCCTATAAATTAGGTGCTAATGTTATTATAGGAATTAGGTCTTTGGGTTATGGACGCGGAAATCCTTTAATGGTCGACGGCTGAATATTAAATGACAGACTATACGCTTGTATTGTATGTCAAGGTATTCTCAACCTATCCTATCACGTGCTCCTGAAGACGATAACAAAGTGCCAGCGTTTGGTGCTCGCGCTGCTGGTTCGAATCCCACCAGTGTCATGGAGATTCGCCTTCTCTCGCTGCATAGGCCGGTAGGACCGGGACATTCCCGACTGAGTGACCTTTGACCCCTGCGCATGGAGATTACCTGACTTTCCCGAAAATGTCAATTTTCAGGTTGTGAAATAATTATGGGCAGCTGGGGTCGCATTTAGGGGCAAATAACTCTTGCCGATCAAGGGGCCGCAATGCTCTTTCGGCGCAGCAAGAGTTATCTGCCCCTAAATGTGACCCCAGCTGCTCTTTTACTACTACTAACGGACAAATGGGACTGCAATGACTGCAGTGACATGATCACGGAAAATTGACAAGCTTGAAAATAAAGAAACTTAGAATTGCCTTCTCTGTAACGAAATAGATTTCTTTTACGAATGTGATAAATTATCTATGAGTAAAATTTGCTTTTACATTTACCGTTACCCGAAAAAAATCCGAACTAGGTTACGGGATTTGGTTCCAACATCAGAAATATTTACTAAATCGCATTAAAACAGTATACAGAAAAAGTTTTGAAGTTCTTATGTTTTAAGTGTTTTATTCCATACTCATGAGACAAGTATCTGTCATTATGTAACCATTTAACCTTCCTCCGTAGGAGAATCGGAAAGAACTGGAATACGTTGTTTAGTTTCATGTTTTCTCGGTTGTTCTAATTGAAATTATCATACGAATCGAATAGCTTACCTATATACCATTACGTACTTCAACACAGAAGAAGATCATTTATCTCCCAACATCTCGTATTTGAATTAGAAACAATCACGTTCTTTTACTCTCACAATGTTCTTACAATTCATTACAGTCGTATTTAGACATTTTTAGCAGTTTACCAGTTTTTAAATCTATATGTTTAGAAATACGGTGTTCTAAAGCCCTGCGCACACGAGCGCATGAAATCGCAAGCAACAGGATATCTGAACGCGTGCGACTGAATATCTCGAAAATCGTCCCGTGTGCGGGGAAGTGGAAACAGGAGATGTTGTCGCAAGCAACAGGATCCAAAGTTTCAGCGTGTTTAATTTTCGGCGACAGAATCTCCGGATAAATTTGCGCCGGCGACAGAAGTTGCTCGTGTGCGGCCGGTGAACGTGAAACTTTTTATCCTGTTGCCGCAAACTTCAGCCAATCAAAAGCAGGTGGATATCATGTGATGATACATGAGTGGTCAAAATGACGGCGCCCTCAGTCATGTGACAGCATTTTACCACTGTTTCGCAAGGGCAGCTCATGCGGAGTTGCAACACTGTCACCTCGTGTGCGGTCACAGGCCCGCAAAACAAGAGTTTTGGGGGGGGGGGGGTGTGGACGGTGGAATTTACGGTGAAGTGTCAAAATATGGGGTCTCTATATATAACCCCATGCTTTATATAAATCCACAACAAGGCGTGAAACGCACTTTGGGTGAATCGAGAAATAAACGGTTTATCGCCAAACAAAATACATCAGCATATTCTACAAGTATTACTTTATAAATTCCCGTCGTCAAATTAGTAAATTTGTGCAATTTTTTACCTTTGCTGGGCGATTCAAAATCCAACGCAACTGTCCATCCATCTAGGAACAGCCCTATTATGGCGGGCTTCGTTCTCAATTCTGATTGGTCAGTCGCGACAGCTGATCAGTGCGTGACCGCTCTTGCCGGAGGCGTGTCGCGACTGACCAATCATATTATAGCAAATGTTACATCCTTTAATCAAACTACTCTTGAATGGTCGTTGGAAACTCCTGGAAATCATGTAAGGAGTTGTGTTGCTATAGTTTTTGTGTAAATGAGGGATAATATCATATTTTCAGCAGAAACCCCGAAAGTAGGCCTATGTTGGCCTGCAATGAAGGGCTCCCCAATGCGAACTTACCCGGACGTAACAGCACATCATTATCGGGGTTCTACCTTTGATGTCATGACTATTCACCAAGTCACAATCGACGGCGTCCAAGATGAAGCGTATCAGATGGGCTTTACCCTTACACACGGCGTCAAAGAGGAGACGAGCGCCACTTGTGGCCTCCAGTCCGGGATGAATGGCTTCCATTTGAATCTAGAAAAAACGGAGTTTTTACAAGGGAGAGAATCCAATGAAAATGGAACTGTAGTTTCACATTCAAAACAAATTCATCAATGATTCGAAAATAAAGTCTTCAAGGTGAAGTTTTCGAAAGTAAAATTTTCGAAAGTAGAGTTTTCGAAGGTAAAGTCAGGAAGAAATTCGAAATTAAAACTAAAGACTCCGAAAGAAATCATTCGAAAGTAAAGTCCCGAACACAATCGAAAGTACAGTCTTAAGTTGGAAATCAAGAAACGGAAATCTTGGCAATGACATTCGAAATTATAATATCTTCGAAAGTAAAGCGTGTGGGACTTGAGCAAAAGTGCAGAGAATGTGTTAACATAAAAGGTTATTAACTGTATTACGCCATACCTTTAAATTTCCTTGGTGATACAGGTGTAGTCCGTTGAATTCAGAGACATTCCTTGTAAACAAATTATAGACTTTGAACTGAAACTGTTGTCATCAAAGTGGGCTGTTGTTGTATAAAGCACGCAAACACAGCACACCGTACGAGTGAGGGAATCGAGTTCATTCGCCAGGCCGCTTTTTATATTTCTACCAGCGCTGGTTGAAATCCAATCTTGGTGCACCAAGACGGTATATCAGAGAAATATTCCGTGATGTTATTTCTGAGTTGATCGAGATTGGTTGAAATCTTGGCTGAAGCAATGCTTCTATACAGTAAACGCTCCGAGAGTTGAAATTTCTTAATGTGCAAAGGCAATCAGATTAAAAGCATCTGCACTGCTGTAGGCAGGCAATGGGGCTGCTTTCGATGATTGCTTTGGCTCACCGACTTAATTAAATTATTGACAATGTAATCATACGATTATTCCAGACTGCATGTCACCAGTTTTACACGTTATTATTCCCCTCTCGCAAAGTAGCAGTCCTCATCTTGACTGAACCTTCTACCTGTTGTCCATTTGGCTCCACATCAATGGCCTGCATGATTCATTAAATCTGTATGGAATATTCTTCCTTAATATGCTAATAATATTCTTTAATGGATCTGGTAAATATTCCGCTTGTGCCATACTGGAGGAGTATTCCAAAAGATGTTAAGAATTCTTACGATATTTTTCCGTTGATCTGGTGAAATTGAGGTAAATTCCTCAAACTGCGAAGGAGGCTGCGAGGATTTTTGCTCTTGAAATATGGCTATGGCAGGCGGTGGTATCTATGCTCCCAAATGATAAAAAAAAAATAAAATAAATAAAAGGCTCCCCACAAATCGGTTCGGGAGCGTTTTTCAAATCTGGTTTTAATCATACTGATATGTCACTATGGTATCTTACTGACTTTAATACTTCAATCGTTTCAATACTTCAATGGCTTCGTTCGTTCCAGTAGAAACCAACGAAGCCAGGCCAACTTGGCTAGTCAGCGCAGGGACGGAAAGTTAAGCAGCCATTCTTTTGTTCATCCTCAGGTTGGACTTCTCCAATAGAGTCACCGTCTCCAGTTATCAAAGACTAGTCCATATATCTACTCCGAATTATGGTACCATAATGGCTAGACCACAGGCACATCAAAAGATATCCCACCAGCGTGGCGTCAGCTTTGGCTGAACAAGCCAAAATGCCTCTACACTGATGTCCCCTTCAAACCACAATTCAGACATGATGATTGGTGGATACTCATGTTTAAGCACAATCTAGGTAAAACCCATTTGCGTACACTTCGCCATCCATAAGATGGCTTGCGAATCGTGAGTCTCCATTATTGCGGAGCGATATCCGGTATATTGCGGGATTCTGTTCGGCCTTCATCCGGCACATTTGCGTACACTTCGCCATCCATAAGATGGCTTGCGAATCGTGTGTCTCATTATCGCGGAGCGATATCCGGTGTTTTACCGGATTCTGTTCGGCTTTCATCCGGCGGAGAACGGACTCGAGAAATCTGATAAATTACAGGTATTCATACCACTTCTGAAACAGATATTGCCTGGGCTTACAAAATATATAGGTATGAATAACTTTCGTATCGTACAAGAGGTGTGGTGGATCTGTAATTTTAAACAAGTAGGACATCACATGATTCGAAAATGGCGAGTTACGTTGGGGTTACGTCGGTAGACTTTTGCTGATTGGCTGACGAAGTCACGCGGTATTGATTTATGGAAATTCCCTCTAGCAGTTGCCGAAAGTAGGCTGAACATGGATACACACGATGCCAGGGTCAGTCTTACCGCGTATAGATGACCGAGATGGTTACAGGTTGCATCCGGCAGAGAACAGACTCGAGAAATCTGATAAATTACAGGTTTTCAAACCACTTGGGAAACAGATATAGGCTAGGCTTACAAAATATATAGGTATAAATAACTTTCGTATCACCCAAGAGGTGTGCTAGATCTGTAATTTTCAACAAGTAGGGCATCACATGATTCGAAAATGGCGAGTTACGTTGGGGTTACGTCGGTAGACTTTAACTGATTGGCTGACGAAGTCACGTGGTATTGATTTCTGGAAACTCCCTCTCGCACTTGCCGAAAGTAGGCTGTAAATGGATACACACGATCCCAGGGTCAGTCTTACCGCGTATAGATGACCGAGATGGTTACAGGTTGGGTAAACGTAACCCAAGACGGTAAATCAGAGGAATACCATCTAGACGTAACACTATGAAAACTTCGTGCGAAATGTTCGTCGATATTCTACGAGATCCCATAATAAGCCAATCACGACCATTTCAACCATTTCTCTCTGACAATGATTGACGTTTACTTCACGGAGATTAACATCTTCGCACGGCACAATCTTTTGATATGTTCTACCCTGTTATAACAAAGCCAGACTTTTCGGCGGGATTAATCGCTTTGATCTTTAAGGACCCTGTCTGGAAATGATGCCATATTTGGAAACAGTTTCAGGATAATGTTTATATATCAGACCACGAGCTACCGTCAATCTAGGTAAACCAAGATGGTAAATCAGGGGAATACCATCCACACGTAACGCTATGAAAACTTCGTGCGAAATGTTCGCCGATATTCTACGAGATTCCATAATAATCCAATCACGACCATTTCTAGCTTTTCTCTCTGACAATGATTGACGTTTACTTCACGGAGATTAACATCTTCGCACGGCACAATCTTTTGATATATTCTACCCCTGACAAAGCCAGACTTTCGGCGGGAGTAAACTCTTTGATCTTTGGATACTGTTTCAGGATGTTTATATATTACACCAGGAGCTACCGTGTGTAATTATTGTGGGCGTGATTTTGAAATTGTTTCAAGAAGCTATCCATCTAATTGGCTAACAATAGTAGTTTCAGATTCGCACGGGATTTATATAGGGCCGAATTCAGATATAATATTCCGTGATATTACATCTGAGTTTACTGAGATTGGGTAGGCAAGTCGGTTGATCATACAGTGATGTACCCAAATGGAGGAATAGAAAGGATTTAATCTGAATTTTTAAGAGGATATACAGGGGCACATCTCAAAAAGACCACAGAACACTTACACAGGTATGACACCAAACCATGTATTATTCTGAAGAGAAACTTTGTGGTATTCAGCCAAGATGAGTATATTCGAATTCGGTATGCGAAGATGCAGCACCCTAGACTCCCCTGTTCCAAACTATTTAAGGTGGGGGGGATGACCCATGGTACAAGGAACATATCAAGTTCTGAAGTAACACCGTTTCTTTCAAATGCAACTGTTCACTGGTGAGCAATTTTAAAGATCCAATCCTAATGAAAATACTGACAACAAGAATAATTTAAACATACATGAAATGTTTTATTCCACTCAACAGCAACAATATGATAACAAGGGCGCTGTAACCTAATTTAATGAGGTAACATTGGTTACAGCTCTACATGTATACAGTTGTTAAGTTATTGTGATGGCCACCATCATATCATGGTTGAGCTTTGTTAAACCAAACTCTTCCTTCATACATTAATGCGGAAATACCAATGAAAAAATACATGTATGCATTGACAAGACCAGGCAGTCATATTAAAGCATTCTCCATAATCTATACTCACGGTTGTTCTTAGTCAGCATGGTCAGTGAAGGTTATCACAATATGTCACATACATTTACATTCGATGATCCTCGCCTTCTGAATGCTAATTGGAATATAATATCAATATCACCAGATTCGCTCCCCAACAGACTTGACTATCACTGTCAGATTGCTGACTTGCCGTCAATCATCGGTTTAATTTAGAAAAAAAAAGAATTGTGGTGCCTTTTGAGGTGTTTTCTGAGGTTAAACTACTTACTAAAATGAATCTTTAATCAAGTTAATATCAAACAAAATATGAGAAAAGATTAATAAAATAATTCATTCGTTATTGATCAATGGGTATGGGTATTGTAAATTCTCTAATTCTTGACCTTTCAAATTTTAATTCGAAAACAGCCGATTATCAGGGAAAGAAAACTTAAAATGTAGGCAAAACTACACGAGATGCAAAATTCAATGGAATGGTACACATATAAAAACATTTGACAATGTTACAAAACATTTAACAATGTTAAAACAATGTGTGATCATATATTTCATCAAAATATTACCAACACAAGAAATATTCATATATGTGAAGAATTTTGGGGAATTAATGTGTCATATATGTACCGGTGTTTTAGAAATCATGATGTATTACAATTGAGGGAGGGAGCGGGGCGGGGGGGTCATGTGGATTTGAGGGGTATCGTTAGCTTCCTCACTCAAAGAAGTTGATGGTAAAGCTCCTTAATAAGTCTTTTATTGAAGTACTTGAAAAAAGACCATATCCAAAAAATTATATATTTTGACCATAATGTTGTTTTTCTATATATATTGTAAATCCTTCTTGTATGAATGAGAGAATTTTAGAAATAACATAGAATTCAATGTGATTTTAGGGATCCGTGAAAAATGTGCACTCGATCATGTCGTTATGCTATGTTAGATAGCAATAACAGTGAATATTCTATTTCTTTGTGTATATTTCCACCACATGTAGTATTGACTGAAATTAGCCACAATTCATTCACCATGGTGATTTCTGGCAGTACCAAAATCACATGTTAAATGATAGGAGAAAACCTCAAATCATCAAATATCAGGATACTTCCACTACGTAACAAAACCCCTTACATAGGGTAGGATGTGGTTTTAACAGATGCAGCACTATCACAGGAGATACACATCTCCCTCATTATAACATGGTTCATGATAGTCTATAGAAGTATTAGCATATCCCTTGTTAGCATATCCCTTTTACTTCAATAAAAGAAATAAGCTCGCCCCCTCAATTTAGATCAACGATCAACTTTTATTAACCACTGACCCATGAAAATTCGATGTATCTTCTTCTAGCTGTCCTCGTTTTGTTATAAATAAGAAATTGAATCACCAATCAGCGCCCAACATTGCCCAATCTAATCCAAGTACATATGCTCAAGGATTAAGTAAACTACATGTATGTTCTGGCAATAAAAACTGCTCCCGTTTTATAATCTAATAAATTTCCACGGTAATCCCTCTATTAATTTGATCCCTCTATCAAAATTCAATCACCCTCAATTTCAGGGACACAATTCAATTGACTGTCATAATGTATTTCGAGCACCCTTTAAAATCATTGAAATAATGAAGACATAATGGATTATATGCACAATTTTGAACCATTTTGTCAACTCGCTGTTCCAATAAATTTGATCACCCCTGATTTCATAGTAGAAAATTTCACTTCCTGTGATTGAATTTTTAGAGGGATTACCATAATCTAGTAAATTGGTCCATTTTTGTGTAAGAGTCACAAGACACAAGGGTACAATACAGTCTTTCATGTTTTCAAAATAGTAGGAGTGCTGTGAATCACACTACTAAAATCTGAAAAATGATTTTAGGGGGTGTGATATCACACTCCTCCATGTTATAACATAGGGAGGCTTATGCATGGCGAGTGCTATATTTGACACACCTGAGCTAATTTTTTGGAGTGTACAATGTAATGGTGTGAGAGTGTGATCACACTCCTCAAAAATGAATTACTGTCAATAGGCTATCTGGCTAGCCTGTATGATCTAGACATGAGGCTTTTCAATATCATGAAGGCACAAACAAGACGATGTCTGGGTATATGTACAACAATGATCTAGACATGAGACTTTTCAATACAAAGGCATGAACAATATACAAACTTACAAACACTAACCAATAAACAGATCCCCCTGATATTTCCGCATGTGAATTATGCCGATTTTGTGACTGAATCAATTGTATAATTTATCCTATAATTCAATGTACAACAAGTGGAAACATGGCGAAGGACAGTTTCATGAAAAAGATATACATTCAAATAAACCATATACATAACTTGAAAACAAAACAATACCTGAGAGACCATATGCATGTACCATAACAATAAAGTCGGTCAAATTATCTCTCATAACTTTCCATACACTATTGTACATGTTGTATGAAGTGACATTCCAATAAGTGGCACTCTCAACCAAGAGCTGCGGGAAGTCTGGTGTGTTGTACTGCACAGTACGTTCAACCTCACGAAGTGACCTTTGACATGCTGCAAGTTCAATTGGCTTTGAAGATTAAAAGTTGATATCACTGTGGTTGAAACAAACTATATGTATTATTGTAACTCGTGCCAAAAAGTTAAACTACTTGGAAAAAAAAGAAGCAATTATTGGCTAGACATGCAGAGAGAATGGTACCCAGTAGTGAAATATTCAATTATACCGGGTACCGGTACCATACACACAGTAACAGACTAAGTTCAATGTAGTTTTCTCATTTGAACTACATGTATCATGGTTTTCAACAAAGAATTTACAGGAATCTAATGATCATGCCCATACAGCAAATATTTCATATTCATCAACGGTCCAGCTCTCACGGTGGAATGATGACCAGGTGACGGAAATAAGACTATCCATTATTATCACAAATGAATTCTCATTGGAGTAGATTTTGTAGATTTATTATTTCTTCAAAATTTTCTCAAATAATTTCTCTGATAGACATTTAGATGTCACGTATATAAAATATGTAATTTTTGACAAATTTTCACTTCTGCAGAATGATCTGATGTCGGAATCTGAAAAATATTCAAGGCAAGAAGATAATGAAATTGGTCAAACGTCTAAATGTTATTTTCACAGCACATTTCACATCACATTTAGCATAATGTTCATACCATCCAGCAGTCTGACAATCTCATATGTGGGAGATCAAATCTCTACTGTTTTCTTTCCCGATGAAGGTTTCTGTTTTCTGGATTGTTCATGACGGATCGCAAGAATTTGATGGTATCTAATTTGAGCTCGTCTATTTCCGTTTGTAGAGCTTTGTTTTGTCTGAGAAGCTTCGCGGATTGCATCGTGATTTCCATCAGTCCAGATTTTCTCAACGCTTCGGCAGTTCGTTGAAATCGCTGCTTCTTATCAGCGATATTATTGTCTTCCTTTTCGTAGTTGAAAGGATTACGACGCTTTACCCCGATTCCTGGATACGCGGAAGGCGCTGCTGAAGGCGCTGCTGAAGGCGACTTAAAACTAGTCGAAGATGCAGACTTAAAAGACGATATACCAATTGGCCTTTGGCCATGTTGTGGAGGACGAGGAGGACGACTTGTGAGTTGAGAATAACATTTGGTAGTAAACGACAGGCTCGGGAAATGACCATGCATGGGGATCGACCTTCTGTCATCTGGCATCTCTGGCTGTCTGACATGTCTGAACGGAGCGTCTGCCTGTAGTCGACTTCGAGCAACCCCATTTATGTCCTGGAGTGAAAATAAAAAAAACACATTACAATCATGATCCAGCGAGAACAGTTATCTTAAGAACATCGAATATCAATGAGTAAGAAATTAAACCAATCAAATCAATGGAAGAATCCTCCTTGATATAGTACATGTACCGGGTGAGAGATGCAAATTGTCCTGGAATGTCAACTACGGCTACATGTGTGTTAATGCAACATCGGAACCTTCCAACAGCCACAGCATTACAGTAAGACGCAAATACATATAAACTGTATTAAATTGCCCAGCACTCGGCCTACAGCACTAAAGTATGGTTAATATTGATTTTGTGTGAGAGCGTGGAGATCTGTTGAGATCCACCATGGTCACAGGTGGTAAAGGTAGATATATCGGCAACGAAATAAACACTGTAAGTAGCTGAAGAGACTTACTTGTCCAGCTTGGAGACCCGAGAAGCTGCCTAGGCTGTGGGATTGCTGCTGTTCAACCTCTACATGTGACGATCGTAACGAGTCTGGAAAACAAATTGAGGTTCAAAGATGATAATATTATTATAAAAAGCTGAACTCTCTGAGAAATTCTACTTAGGAATGAGAATAAAATCAGGTCAGAAGTGGAGAAACTAGCTATTTAAATAACTGTGGGAAAATTAGTTGGAACAGTGGATCAATTATTTGCCATTCATATGTGACTTTGAAACGTCATGAAATTCTATTATATGACCATTATTTTATCAAGAAACTTCAGGTTAAACTAAAAATGTAAATGGGGAGAACTGAAACGGACACATACATCCTGATTATAAAACACTCAGCAGAGATGCAACATTATCATCAAGGGAAATATGCCCCTTGTTCTATCATGCTCTGAAACAACACTAAGCGCATTTGTAATCTGGGAACTTGGAATATTGAAACAGAAATATTATTATTTACCTAATTGAGTATGGATATCAGATGGTTCTCTGCTGGAATGTTGATTTGGAAACCCTCTGTGATCTCTTTGGAGGTCGCAGTGATTTATAGTGGAATGTTGATTCTGAAACCCTCTGAGGTCTGTTTGGGAGTTGCAGTGATTTCTACCGGAATGTGGACTCTGAAATCCTCTGGGGTCTGTTTGGGGGCTCCAGTGATGTTGCTGGCAGTCCAGGGGGTCTGTTCTGGGGTCATAACAAGCATCTTCCACATGAGATTCCTCTGATGACGAGTCCTGGACGTGCTGCTTGAGGGCGACCCCAAATACAGACTGACCTTGACTGGGTCCTGGCACCACTACTGGAACTGAACAAACATATGGCACACATCAGTATCAACAAGGTATGTTCATGAAAGATATTTTTAATACAGTTTAGCGAAGTTTAACCGATCAGAAGTATATGTATCTTTCTAACTTACGAAATACTATGATTTTGTTTTGAACATCACAATGGGAGCAACTGATTTCCTCAGCGTATCATTGATTTCAAACATAACATGTATATATATTTATTTATACAGTGAAAACTGTGAATCTACCGAAACCTGGATAAAGTGATCCACCTCTAACATGTCTAAATACCGACATTATCCATGGTCCCAATACTTAAATTTAAAGTATTTTGACCCTTGATAAACCAGAACCCTGTCAAAAGTGACACTATAATCTGGTCCCAACCATGGACAGTATACACAGTTACACTGTAGTTGAATTATGGATATTCACACAGAATATGACATATCATTTTTCTTCCCGATATACATGTAGTAAGCATATGAAAACTTGGACAGGTACTTCCCAGACCACTACAATTATAGATGTTGGGACATGAAATCAACATGCTGAGGCAATTGGATGCTCTACAGTCTAAAATGCACCACAGCCCTTGATAATAATGGATATAATATTATTTTCTAGTGGAAGGGGGAGGGGGGGGATTTGGTTTAATGTCACACTCAAGGTTATTTCACTCATACATTTGAGCCATATATCTCAGTCAGTTTGAACGGTGGATGAAGCCGGTGTACCCGGAGAGGACCACCGCCCATCAGCAAGTAACTGGCAAACTTTCACACATGCCCCAGCGGGGCTGTAGCCCATGCCAGTTCAGTGGTGTGAGGCTAGCAATCTCCAGCAATGCACCCTTAGACCACTCGGCCACTGAGCACCCCTCCCCACTGGAGAGGGATCATCCTGCATATATAGAAGATTCAACTTGAGTTCAATGCATGTGAGCATCCTCGAGTTGAAAGTATGATGGCATCATCTAACACCTCGAAAGAAAGAACGAGACAGCCTCAATGTTTAATTGAAGCTCAGGTGGGCCACCAATTATTCTAGAAGATCACCCCACTTTTATCACACTAGTTAACACAGTGAGCATTCACTGATATTCCTCTCAAGCCACACCTCTGACTTAACAAAGATTTAAAATGGCATTTGTAGGAATATAGGATGACAATAGCAAAATTGGGGTGACCCAGTTTCAGTTTCCATGATATGGACTTTCCATCTGTTTAATACAAGCTTTACTTTTCCATTTGCACAATTAGCACAAATGTCTTATTTTTATTATCTCAATGCATGTAAGCACACCAGCCACAGAATTATACTGAAAATGTATAATTTGGTTCAAATTTGGTCCCCTAACAGCCGAGCTTGGGAGAGGGTGAGTGAGTGAGTGAATATGATTTAACGTCGCTTTCAACTATATTTCAGTCATATGATGGGTGGGGTCCTATTCCTTTTCACCCCCGGGAAGCCCACGGGTGCCTCAGTTAGTCGCCTCTTACGACAAGCTGTCTGAGGAGCTGAGGCCTATTCTTACCATGACCTGCGGTGAGCACAAAGACATCCCAGGTCAATCCCCGGAAGCCCCACGGGGCACTTGGGAGAGGTCACATTCTATGTGTTAACTATGAATCTTCTAAAAATCAAATCCCTCTATTAAAATTCTATTTTGCGAACAAAATCCAATGAATTGTTCTGAAATTGATCACCCTTCAATAATCACCGAAATAACAAGAAAATAATGGATTGTCTGCATGATTTTTTAACATAATTTTGACAACTTTATGTTCTATTAAATTCTCTCAATGCATTGCCCGATTTTATGGTGGGAAATTTCAATCCTCACTGTGATAGATTATTTATTACAGAAACAATGTACTGACATCCCCAGACAATGTTAATTACGCATGTAGATTTTGCGAAGATTGAATCATGTGCCTACCTATAAGCAATGATTCTACAATACCCCAGTGGCTATAAAGTTTATCATCTGTTCGGTTCCAGTATCATACATACATGTATGATGCCTATTGCTGATATCTTGGGCACTCTAGTTCCCAACTTACAGAAATACACATAATTAAACAAATGATCATATCAACACTTACCGTTTGCATCAAGAAGTTGCAGTAATCGTAAAACATCTATATTCCAAGAATTCCCAAATGTCTTGTTAAAGATGCCAGGTTTCTCAAACTTAACACCAAGCATGTTTGAGAATTGTCTGCAACAATTAACTGTGATGACTAGCGAACACAGATAATACTGCTAAAATATTTGATGGTTCTATCACTTTATATATTGGCAGGTGTTAACAGACTACCTCTTTCCTGTACGCTCCTAAGTGACTGGTCATGTGATACAGCTGGTTGCTGCAGACTGAGCACAGATGCCGAGATATATAGCTGATTTATGGTTGTTTTCCTCTTGGCTGTGACAGAGAGGCCAGGATTTGACCTTGCGTGTACAGATCAGATAGAGATGCTATATATGCATTATGGTCAAGGATAATTCATCTGAGCCAATAGGATTTGACCAACAGCTAAACCAGCACTTATAAATTATAGAATCGTTAGAGATCAAAGCCGGCTTAACTCAACGTACTGTATCCCCAATATATGACAATTAACAAATACAGAAATTAACTCCAGACCATACCTAATATGGAAGGCTTTAGAGAAAATGCCGTGTCAATTTAGCAAATCCCATCGATTCTAAGATTTAGTTATATATCATTGTTTTACTGTTATCTCTGTAATTGGGCCCACTTGGATATGTATGAGAATGAATTGGATAAATTATGCATGACTGGTCTCACTCATTGGTATCATATGCTGAAATCACAATGATAGCTGAAGGTATGAACTTGGCTAGTTTTGAGTGGATGGAAATACATGTATCTTCCTATGTCTCGAGCTGAGAGGAATTGATACATGTACATGTAATGAGTGAGTAGGATGTAATGTTGCTTTCAACAGTATTTCAGTCATATCGCAGCAAACCAACAAGGTATCACCCAGCCAAGTTGCATTATTGCTGCTTCAAAAAGCAAATCTTTGAAGCAACATGAAACGAGACACCCTATAAAACACAGAGGACAGCACACATACAAGACAGACAGGATGCTTACATTAGTGCAATAAAGTGCAATTACAGTGATACATGTAGACACCACATTATCAAGTTCCTGTTGCTTCTCATTAAAATGTATTGACAGAAACCCATGCCCACCAGGCACCCACCAACCACCCACCAAAGTCAGGGTTGTCATGGGATATCCAAATTGGAGACATCTATTCGGATCAGGCTACTTTTAGTCCCTTGTGTCAATGCTTATTTTTGATAAACCACATGTCTGTTGAATAGTGAGTTAGTGACGTGATTGTGGAAATATGTATAATAGGTTTAAATATTGAGTGCATGTGGTGCAACGTTTTTCTTTTTGTTTTGTTTTTATTTTTATTTTTTCCCCTTGAGAACTCGGAACAGTGGCAGTGATAGGTTAAATCGTACTTGTAACATTCATTTCCACACACTGGTTCAATACTAATCAGCCTCTCTGAATGAACAAATTCAAGGTCGATATTGCTTATTTTGATCAAGGGGGTTAAACGTAGGAAAATCTATGAACAACACAGATTGACACAGATGGATGAATTCATGTGCATGTTGAGCAGACCAGGAACAAAACGCCTCTTTATTTTGGCTTATGTTAAATCATGAAAACACAGTACCGTATTGGTCACCTAAAGATCCGTCGCCACGCAGATCAACCATCCAAAAGTTTGACATTTGGGACATAACATTATCGAGCATCTTGAGGTATCAATCCATTTACAGACAGAAATGGAGAGGATATAGGACTTTGTTGATCTTGATGACCACCATGATTTAGTTCGACTCGGAACTTTTAAGAATTCCCAGTTCCGTGATGAAGCCACTGAAGATACTCGTACAGATAGGATCCAATCCAATCAATGTCAGCTGAGCTCTTCACACATATATGATTACACATGAGGACGGCGCTGGGACCGTCATATGGTTGGTTACATATATACAGCGCTTTACTTGGAGCTAAAAACCTGAGAGAACTATAAAAGTCCACAAGATTTCAACACGTGACAATTCTATCATCCAAACATTCGTTCCTTAAGAATTTACTACAACAAGATACATGTAGCTATATCTATATGCTGAAAACACCAGAGACGAATCCCTGCCTTGAGCTGGACCATATTTTATGGCCATTGTGGAGTTGAACTTTGACCCTCAAATAATGTGACCTCTTGCATCCACAATCAGGGGTTGAAATGTTCACCAAGTACTTACAGGACATTTGTCAAGAATGGTGCGGCACATAATCAAAATATATTTAAAGGTGAACTGAAAAGCTTTCCAATGTTCTGTTAAAATGTCATAAAACAAGCACTTCTATAGTTATTACAAATATGTGTGGTAATAGTTCTGTGGGTTATTGTTTTATTTTGGGTATATGAGAAGTCAAAACTTATACCACCAGAAAATGAGAGCCAGAACGTTTAAAAACGTCATCGCTTGCCTCCCGTTGTTTTTGGAACGTCATGACGTTATAGTGGTCCTCGCTCATTCATCCGACGCAGCATGACGTCACATTTAAAAACTTGAATGAAGGAGACCGCTATAACGTCGTAACGTTCTACAAACCAAGAGAGACAAGCGATGCAAGTTTTCAAGACGCATTTATAACAGGATAACTTAAATATTGTTATTTATTAGTACAATTTTGCAAAATATATTTGCCCCAAAAACGTATAAAAGTTATGTCACATAAGACAAGATGTATATAAGCAACATTTTAGATAAAATTAAAAGCTTTGCATTTCACCTTTAAACTGGCTGAAAAACTGCAGGACAGTGCCAATTTTCTGCCCGACATGTCTGCCAAATAGGTAGAAATTTTGGTCTCTACACATGATCAACATAATATTCCAATTCCACATTATATGTACATGTACCTCAAAATGATTTTCCATGTACTGTGACCTTGACCTTTGACCTATTGCCCCAAATATCCAAAGGCTTTATCAGGTCAACATGAACAACATATATGTGAATTTCCAAGAATATCAGTGAAGTATAACAAGATATTGCTATACATCGAGCGTACACTCGTCAAATGGTGCTCCCTCATTTCTTTTCTCTTGCTGACATTCATCTGTGTAGAGTTAAAATATTCATAATATTATCACATTTGTTTGTCTCTCACTATTTCTTTTTTTTTCTCGCTACTTACATCTGTTACAGAAGTATGCAATTGAACAAGTAATGTACCGACTCTTCTGCATTTTATATTATCAATGTCTCCGTTTAAACAACATGTATCATATATTATATCTATCGGGGGACACGCTAACGAGCCTTGGGCTCATTGTGCCTCCATTGTAAACAGTGTTTGCAATAAATTTGTTTAAACCAAGATATTGTCCAGAAGTTTAACCAGTTGATCTTTGACCTTTTGACCCATAAATTGACCTCTTTGGAGCCATATGATCTGCATATCTGTTAAAATCACCTGAGCACACCTCAAAAGGAAACATTTAAAAACAATGTTTGTGTTTTTTATTAAAGCAAACCTTCTATTACAATTGCCATTATTCTCCTCTGGAGATCTCCTTTGCAAAAGAATTAAACAGTGCTCACTCTTGTGGTCCTGGGTCACCCAGGCAACGTGTTCCACGCATGCGCCCATTGATCCCTTGATAGCTCATATTTTCCTGCCGCAGTAGTTGGCGTGTTGAGTAACGGCCAAAGCGTGCGGGGAGGTAGGGTGGGTGCATCTGTGTAATAGAAGGTTTGCTTTAATAAAAAACACAAACATTGTTTTTAAATGTTTCCTGTTTTTGTCATTAAAGCTTCACCTTCTATTACAATTGCCAGACTACCAACAGAGGAGGTTGGGTAGCCGGTCGATTAATCATTAACGCAGCCATGCGGAACACATAACCTGAGTTGAACTCTGTATTTAATGTAAAACCACATAATAAACCAAGCCGTAATGACAGGCGAATAGGCATTATGAGGAGATACGCAAGACGAACTTAGTGCGGTGGAAGGATCCGATCCGTCACTATAGACCGTTTGCCAAAATGGTGTCTTATGACATAATACGTCTTGCCGTTCCGCGTAAGGTCTCTCCGTCTCAAGGATGAAGATGCACTTATCCAGAGTGCTCTTGTCTTGATCTTTCCGCTCCCCCCTCTTCTTTTTGTAATGACTAGTAACGTCGAATTGGATCGTCATGTTCATGCGCTGACGATATCAGCGATGGATAAGTTCTTGTAAAGAAGCCAAGACGCAGCCAGTGCACGAATTTCATGCGAAGACACTGTCGATAGCGAGTTCATACATCCACTGAATAACCTTCTTCAACCATGAAGCTATGGTGTTCTTAGTGATATCCACTGTAGCATTAGGTTTCAGAGATAGAAATAGTAGACGTCTAGTGCCTCTGTTTGGGTCTGTGTGATGAATGTAATGACGTAATGCCCTAACTGGGCATAGACATCTGTCCTCGTCTAGGTTCGAGTCCAACACATTGGATAACGCCGGAATGTTGTAGAGACGCTTAGCGTGTGGTCCAGGTAAGTGTTGGTTCGTTTCTCGCAAGAAACTCCGGAGTGGGACGTAATGAGAATCTTGACCAGTCCTGAGTCCACTTTAGAGAGTTCCTTTTTAATGCATGAAGTTCGGAGACTCTAGTTGCCAGTGCGAATGACATCAGGAAGGCCGTCTTGTAGGATACTGCAAGCGGTTCAAACGGAGGTCTTAAGCATGCGCTCAATACCACGCCCAGGTCCCATTAGGAAGTAACTGTACTGTTCGTCGGGACTGGATAAGGCAGAACGATAACCCTCTATCGTACTGTGATGGAAGTGTCTGTCTCTATGAAGATGGAGGAGGAAATCAGCAATTATGGATGAAGAGGCAAAATCGGGATTAAGTTGATTGTCTCTGCACCATGATCTGAAATATTTCCACTCTGCTTGGAATATTTGATTAGTTGATTCCCTGTTGTCTTTGACCATCGTCTGCGCAACCTCTGTTGAAAATCCCTTCGTTCTGAGGGAATGCTCGATAGTCTGCAGGCGTGTAACTTCATCCAAGCCGAGTTCTCGTGGAAAAAAAACTCTCTGTTCCGGAGTCCGAATCTGAATTTCGGATTGGAGATGACTTGATCCCCGAGTCCTATTCCGGTGTACGGGTCCGCGATGACTTGGACATGAAAGGACGGAACCTCAGTCTGGTACATGCTCACAGTAGACTGAACGACTCCCTCCCAAGAAACAGATTTAGTCGAGTTCGACTAACCGTATTCTCCGAGGTCTTGATTTTCTTGATCACGAACTCGGGTGTAGATGGAGTACGAGATTATCTGATGAAGAATAAGATCCGGCTCTAGAAGACTGAAGAAGATCGCCAGAAGAATTGTCGGGACTTAGGATAGACGTCACGTAAAGACTGACTTCTTCGACGAAAATTTTGAGACAGGGTGACGCTGATCTTCTATATCATCGGGGTCGACCGCTTACAATCAGGTGAGTAAAGACTTGAAACTTGAGAGGATGACTAGTGGTTTGAAGGTGAGGCTGAGAACCATGAATTCCGATGAACGAGGTTGCTCCTGCTCTAGTCGGAAGATTCCCTCTTTACCCTGAAACTGTCCTCTCTTGTAAGGGCGAAACTACTCTGAGTATCCTGCTTGGGTAGGTTGCCCGAGTTCTGACAGGGAGACTCTGCTAGACTTGCCCTTTGCCTTTGCCTTGTCTTTACCGGAAAGGCGTTGTGTCAGTGACCCGTTGACGCCAGTAGTAGTTGAGGCAGCTCTCTGTTGACGGAATCCAAACCCTGATTCCGGCCACTATCCCGTCTGGTGAGCTTGAAGAACCATCTTTCTGTCTGACGTCTGGGTCCTGTATCAACTTGATACAGCTGTAAGGGGCCAATCGGTATATGAAGTAACCCTATGTCGAGTTAACATCATGTTTCGGTGTCTTGGTACATTCCAGAAGTCTGTCTAAATCCGGGTCCGACTTCGGAGACTTGAATGGTAGATTATCTCCACATAGGACGTAGGTCTTGTAAAGGCCGTGTTTCCGGAGAGCAGATAAAACAAATATCATCAGATCAGGGTGAAGAGTAGATGCGTTTCAAATTGATGGAAGTGGCTTGGTGTCGCACTCTAGGTTGTTTCACTCATATGATGATAGTCAATTTGGTTGGTGAAGGAGGCCGGAGTACCCGGAGAGAACCACCGCCCGTCAGCAAGTAACTGACACATTTTCACATATGGACCAGCTGGGCTCGATCCCGTGTCGGTTCAGCGGTGTGAGGCTAGCCGTCACCAGTGAAGCGCCTTAGACCATTTGATCACCGAGTACCCTCCTGAATGACTCTATAATCAAGCAGAGATCTTCCAAAACACGTCAGCTACGCTGGCTTGCAAAAGGAAAATATGAGCTATCAAGGGATCAATGGGCGCATGCGTGGAACATGTTGCCTGGGTGACCCAGGACCACAAGAGTGAGCACTGTTTAATTCTTTTGCAAAGGAGATCTCCAGAGGAGAATAATGGCAATTGTAATAGAAGGTGAAGCTTTAATGACAAAAACATATGATTTCTTGTGTACAGTGACCTTGACCTTTGACCTATTGATCTCAAAATCAGTAGGTTCTTCAGGTCAAAACAGACAACACACCAATCTTCTGGCTTTGATTACATTTACCTTTCTTCAAAACGGCTGCAAGGATCGGAAGAATGGAAGAAACACTTCGCACCAATCCATGATCTTCCATTATTTGAGGTTTGATTGGCATGATCAGCACGAGATCAGTAATGTATCAATGAAATAATGTAGTGGTTCTATTTCCAGGTTGTAGTTGTAAATACCTACCCCCCCCCCCCCCCCCCCCCCCCTCATTTTTTCATTGAGAAGTCATTGTGTTGCTGAGCCGCATCACCGCTCTGTAGATTTTGTAAAACTGTAGATTTTGTAAAACGTTGCTTTGCGTAATGTAATGTAATGTAATGGTGTTACTTAGACCTAGTTGAAATGTATAATGACATGGTTGATGAAACTGTACTGATAGAACCACGCACATAATGCAACAGCTCATTACATTTTTGTTGCCTGTGGGTGATATTAGATTAATTGGAGCTGTTAGTAAAAAGCGGAAAAGAGATTGAGGCTTGGTGAATGACAACACACCTTGAACTTTCAACATGAAGCATAAATAGTCCGGACAAGCATAAGCATTACAGTGAGATGGATGAATGGAAGGACAAGGCAAAAACATAATGCCACTTTGATAAAATCAGCACAACATAAAAATGAAGAATGTTTATTATAAGGGAAGTTGGATATTAAAGCTACAGTTGTTTCATTCAAAAAGGCTTTTCATTCAAAATCTCATGATTTCTTTCATTGTAGGTATCCTGAGGCAACATTTACAGTGATCATGCAACAATGTTGCAACAATGTTTTGGGGTGATGTCAAATGTTCTTCTTGTTACAATGTTGCACAAATATTCTCAAAAATGTCACTTTTTTTATTGAAACCTACATACATGTGACATAGGAATCCCCTTCTCAACAACCGCATTTCCTGAAGAGGAGAACCTCCGAAGGGAAAATCTCATCTTAAAATGAGAAATTCCCAAGTCAATTTCTGTTAAAACATATATGCCAAAATGTCCATTAACAAGTTATCTTCCAATGTTGTGTAAGGACACCTGTACCAAAGTCATCTGTGATGAGCCTACCAGACTGATGTGACTGACGAATGACTACTGAGAATATGGGGAAGACCCAAAAGTACATCTGACACGAGAGCTATCAGCTGAGCTAAAGGCCTCAATCATGTCAATTGCCTGTCAGCTCAGGGGCTATATTAGCTCTCGTATGGTTTCAGCGCACACGGTGAGCAAAAGCTTCATGAAATTGATTTCAATTTCCGCATAACATCTTCTTCAAGACCATTTTGAAGAGTCGTGCATATGAATCGCGTGAAAATAAGATGCGATTCATTGGCCGGTCCAATAAAACTTCTGAGCTGTTGGCTTGCGTTCGCCGCACACGCTGAGGATTTGGCCTCGCGAGGCGAAATTATCAAACAAGTTTGATATTTTTCTCACGACCTCATGAGGCCAAAAACTCACCAAAAACTGCCCGCACACGAGAGCTAGCCCCTGAGCTGACAGGCAATTGAGGCCGTTAGCTCAGCTGATAGCTCTCGTGTGTACCGGGCTATAATGTACAAAAAATATAGCAATAAGACATGGACCAGTTAAGATTGTGCAGGACTGGAGATACATGTAACCTGTGGTTCAGCTACATGTATATTTACAATCTGTCATCAGTCTCAGACTTCATCAACAGGACTACAGCAACATTCAACAACACCAATAAATAACCTGTCAGGGACTCCAGATCAAATTGCATGATAATCATGCCAATAAAACCAAATCGTTATCTCAGCTGGCCTTGGAATACATGTGAAACCGACATGCCTGATGCTGAAGAGATTACTGACCATGTGCGCAGAACATGTAACTGTCCATTTTAATCATGATTACTAAAGAGTGCATTTCCATTTTCATTAGTTGGCTTTCTTTTATCCTCCACTTTAGACCAACTGGCAGGAAATGAAGAGCAAGAAAAACATATTTGTGAAAATCTCTGACATTTTCAATCATACGAACAACAACACAATTAGGTGTCTCAGCATCAGGATTGCTGGGTTATTTCCTATGTCTAAAAAAACTTGATCCTTGAGCTGACATATCCGCTGCCAGATTTGCTAATAAGTCAGATGAGACAAAACAACAAAATACTGTAGTACATGCATACATGTATCTGACATCACTACTGGAAATTAAAGATGTGAAAAATGTGATTTCCATGCAGGACTGAACCACTATCATGACTTTACAATGTAGCAATTTTTGGATGCTTTGTGATTGTCATTTGAATACACACAAAATAAATCAATATGATTATTTAGAAACTGTAGTCTGTACCTAAGTGTTGGGAACTTTTCCCGGTGATGAGTACATGTAGAACGGTTCACAATATGAAGAAGTGCTGCTCTCCCCCCTTAGATAAAAAGGGGTCATTATTTCCGGCGGCGCAGCGCCGCCGGATATCTGAATTCAGTAAACATGGGAGCGGCCATCTTGATATTGGACGAGTAACAGGTGTTTTCTCGAGCCATACTTCACAGACGTGCCGTGGATTGATCCAACTAGTTTCATATCGTAAAACGACAGGATTGCATCACCCGTTCGTGGTTAACACATTAATATTAATTCTGTTATAATGAATTCATCGAATAAATGTCCTTTAGTACTATTTTATCATGGCTGAGAGACCAAATCGATGACCATACATGATCAAGTTATTCACCTGTACCATGTGTACGTCTGCAGCAAAATGTTTGAGATTGAACTGCGAGTTTCTAAAAACTCGAAAAAACACGCGGATCGGATTGATGTGTAGAGAAAGTCGATCTAGGCTTAATTTACAATGACACACATCAATAAAGAAATAGTGGCTTGATGATGGGTCGCATATAATGCCACAGCGCGAACTCTTACATCAGGCTATGTGAAGTGTCTTAATACGTCAACCAGAGAACATTGCTTTCAAAGTCCTAGTTTGACATGCGGTTCATGTGCCCATTTTGCCAGCAAGCACTTAACTTCCGGCTAACCCCACACTTTCCAGATGGGTCCTTGCGCGAACTACATTAGTCAAACCTTTAATGAAAACAAACAAATCGACGTTTTTTTTTAACCATAATGGTGCATCGTGACCTGTATTCACCAGTTGCACACATAATCGGCTTGTAATACGCAGATTATAAGCTACAAACGTTTCCGCCGGCATTGATGCATCTGCATCAATAAATTTTCTTGTTAAAACACTGGCTTCAGTTAATATAGACATGAGAGACAACAGTTTGACTGATTTTCTACAGAAATAGGGGAGATAACTCTAGTCTGATACATCCCCTAGAGAAGACAACTCTACCATTGATACGTAGTCATGGCTTACAATAGTGTTTAACAAAACAATTTCAAATTGCTAGAAAGAGTTTTCATTGCGGGAAATAATTAAACGTAAGTCGATGGGCTTCACTATACACCCACACAACCCTCAGCAACAATGTGGAGCAGATGTGATCCGACAGGAAAGCTGCAATCACAACACATGAGGACATTATAATGATGGACAAAGCAGACATTGGTATCCAATGGCTTGACCTTGTGACCTTGGCTTTGACCTCAACAAAACCGATATAATCAATCAAACGCAATTACTTGCAATGAGGTAATTGAAATCTGATCACAATCCCTATCCCTGATCTAGAGTTATGACGGCAACAACACAATTTTCCACTTTTTTCCACATTGTCTGCCCAAGGTGGCCTTGACCTATGTCCGACCTTTCAAGTTTTTCTCTGCTCCATGTGCAAGATATAGGCATATATCTATGCTCCATGTGCAAGATATAGGCATAGTTTTGAACCAATTCAAGACTTGGAACATGAGATTTCTAACAAGTTTATCAAGAGTGAACTTGATCTTTTAACCCAAACATAAGATACGTAAGGCCAGGACTTCCTTTTCATTGAAATTTACTGGATTCCAAACAGATTATCGCAATCTAACTCTACAAAAATCCAAGGGAATCCAAAAGTATAATTTCTATACAGATTGCTAAAATTTTACAGGAATCTCCTGGATTTCCTTAAATTATTTTGAAAAATACTCCGATTCCTATGGAAAAACAAAACCTGTTCAGTTCTTCTTTGCTCCATGGAAACTGTATATCCATTTGGTACCAATTAATGAACTGGAACTGGAGATTTTCCTCTTTTTTACAGAATTTTTTAGCTCAAGTGACCTTGAGCTTTAACCTTTGACCTAATAACATCAAAATAAATAGGCTGAGAGCTATACCCCAAATATCTTCTGTTAACATTTGGAGTTAACTAAATATATATTTTTCAAATTATTGTTTTTGGTTCAGAGCATTAGGCTTGTCTAGCATGAGTGCCAGAACTTAGATCCAAGCACATGGAACCGCATCCGATCACACAGAATTAGGAAGAAGAAGAAGAATCTTTATTTCTCTCTTATGCCCGAAGGCTAAAGGCATATAACATATAAAAACACAAGAAGACATTTACAACACAAGTTGAACAAATACATAAAAACATTAAACATCATTTGACAAGGGGATCACACCTCTTTGGACTTTTTAACTCTTGACAATATTACCAAGAAAGTGTCATCCCAAAAATAATTGGAAATAAATCTGGACTGGGCCTACATGTACTTGCTAGTTGAAAGGGGTGACAACTGGACCTTGGTTGATAAACCGTTACAAACGTGAAAAGCACTCATGGATGTATTTGGCTGTTGCATTTATTACAGGTTGAATTGTAGATTACATTAATATAATAAGGCCCAAAATGTCTGCACCAATACTAATAGAAGCCCTTGGAATAAAGGGACTGATAGATCTGAACAATACTTCCTGTTCATTTACAAATCTAGAACTTTCTAACACGAAATGTCGATGAGTCTCATTCTTGATAACTTTACAGAACGTACATAAACGGTTAGGTGAATAGAGGAGGAACTTGAGAGGAGATAGCTTAAGGACTGATTTAATGGAATTCATCTGTTTCAAGATTTAATGGGACAACTAGTCCTGAGACAGAACTCTTTCGCCATGAAAGGTGATAAATTACGTCATTGCCCACATGATGTCAGGTCAAGGTTAGGCACTGGTTAATGCTTTAACATTGGTTTATATACTGCAAAAACCGGAAAATCACTGTGGCTTTCAAAACACTAAAATTCAAACAACTTTGAAGATGTCATTGTCTCGGAGTCATTGCTTCTTGAAATTGGGGCATGCTACGAACTCCTACTCGTACAGGTATCTCTAATTTATATTCACTAAGTATTTTTCGGGCATAATGTTAAGTTAACATGTATGTTCACAGACACGACAGTGTTATTTATTGGATATTGATTAAGAATAAAAAATAATAGAATTTTTGATCCCATGGGGAAGACAGTGTCTTTACTGTGAAACAACTGACCAAGGCCTCCCTTTGAAATGCCACTGTGCAGGTTGACTGGTATGTGGATGTCATTTACGCTTTGATGCATTATCTTGGCAAATCCGTCATGTAAGACACATACAATAGGTGACTACATGTGGGGAACCATTCAACCAAGGAGTGAAAAGGGCCAAGTATATTGCACGCAAAGTGTTGCTGATTGAAGTTGTCTTACATGACGGGTCTGCCATTATCTTGATGATGGGCCTGGTTACAATATACGAACAACATCTGCAATAATACCTCATGATCACTGATTATTGAAAGCTGGCTCCACTTAAAATTCAACCTAAGGTGAGTGGATAGAATATAACGTCGCTTTCAACAAGATTTCACCTATATCACGACGAACCAACTAAGCACCACCCAGCCAAGTTTCGTTTCTGCTACTTTAAAGAAGAAATCTTTGAAGCAGCATGGAATCAGGTCTCCAATTATTCAATGATTATTGTGAATATTGCAATCAAATCATGAACCAGCTTTCTCTGATAAGAAACACTCTTGCAAGTAATTCAGATCTGAGGAGAATGGTTCATAGCTCTCCTAGATTGTGTAGATGGTGAACAGTTAAGATTTACATGTAAAAACTTACCTGTCCATAAAGGCATATACACCGGGACTAAAACCTGGCCACATGGGGTTCTCAGTATGGGAAGTGCATTCAAATATCCCCCAGGCAGTGATGGCATTACCATGTGCCCACTGGGAGTCGTTGGGTAGGTGTTACAGCATGTGCAGCACGTACATGCACTTGAGATACCCATCTCTGCCTATAGTATACAGTGCTCCTCTGATCAAACAGTAATATTTTCTGAATGTAAAAGCAACCTTCCAATCAGTTGAAAATGTTAATTAGCACAGGTAATTCCAACAAAAAGTGCAAATTACGACATAACTTTTCGCCAATTAACAGGTTAGGGGATGATCGCCAACTTCAAACTGCAACAAATTTGTCCCTCAATAGGGCATCTGATCTATCTGGACAAAACCATGCACCTGGTAAAAATTGCAACTGATTCGCTGGCAACTCTGTGAGCAACTGTGTGGAGAAAATAATCCAATTTTAAATTTTCAAACCCTTAACATACCCGTACTTGCTACATCATCCCATACTGTCAGTGCAGGCCATGTGAGTGCTTGATTCAGAGAACAAACAAAAGCTGGCCTTGAAAATATGTGCTGGCACCCTGTGACGGAAAGCCTGATCAAACAGTTGACAAAACCTTGACAGTGCTCCAGTTATTCCCTCGACCCTTACCTGGCTGAGTTTTTTCAATCGACTCAGTAGCTTGGGGTCAAGCAAGTTTGGAGAGAGGTGAATTCGTTCGGTGCACATTCATGATTCACGTTTAAACATTAAGCCTATAGTAACACGTGACGGATTATCATCGGAGTTACCAAATTCAAATGCGATCATAATTTATATACATGTATTTACTGTACCAAGTATATTCATAAATATGATGGTAGAAAACAGGGAAATATCAAGGGATCTCACAGTTGTCAAGCTCATATTGGAGATTCGATGGATCTATATAATGGGAAGAGGAGGGAAGGGAATTTGGCTTAATGTCACACTCAAGTTTGTTTCACTCATATGGTGACAGTCAGTTTGGTTGGTGGAGGAAACCGGAGTACCTGGAGAGAACCAACGCCCTTCGGCGAGTAACTGACAGACTTTCACACATGATGGGAAGAGTTCACAAGTGGCTATGTACCATTGTCACGAGAGAGCAAATGTAGGGGTTCTAGACAAAATCCCCAGGAGACAAAACCCCCACGAAAAAAAAAAAACATCCACGGACAAAATCCCAAAAATAGGAAAATCTGACAAAACACCCACTGTATTATGGAAATACCCATTTCAGACCAAATGTCTGATAGAATTTATAAATTTTGAATTTAACAATTTATAAAAATCTATTCTCTATGATCATGCAGCCCACACAATTCGGAAAACTCACCTCGGCAAAAATAATGTCATATTAAAAATGATTCCCATTCAACACAACATTGCTGAGGTGAACAGCTTATGCCACGGCATTTATCTCGGCAATTGCCGATTGCCGAGGCGAATTGTGTAGGCTGATCATGGAATTGTTCTTGTCATTTTCTCTGTGTATTTCAGTTATATATTATTTTACTTAAGCATTTTCTGACTCTTCAAAGCAGACGATATTGATTGATGTACACTTAAACAATTATTAATAAACAATAATTATCAACCAATACAAGCAAGATGATGACATAAAATATTTCTGTGGCATGCTTGACAGGCTTGCTTTTGGTGTATTAATTGTAAATCTCACTCTACGAAATTTGACCTGCTTTTAAATGTGCTACAAGATGTCTCAGGGATAGTAGATAACAAACTGTACCTTGAGAAGTGCATGTCATTTTAGATTTGATTTACTTTGTTTTGTTTACATTATTGATCATGTGACGTATCTAAGAACAGGCCACGGAAGTAATAAAAGATCATAAAATATTAAATAACATTGTCGAGATATCATCTACCATATTTTATTCATTTTCTTGCTGAAGTAGCATAGAAAATAATATGTGATGGGGGTTTTGTCCCCTGGGGGTTTTGTCCATGGGAGTTTTGTCCACTGGAGGTTTCGTCCTACACTCCATATGTAGTAGGATCAGGCATGCAAGGGGTTGAAATGTTTTAACAAATGTACCTGTACTTGGTGACATGTAGCAAAAATATCCACCTGTCTCCTGACAGATGTCTGAACAAATTCTAGGTGACAATATGAAGTCTGTCTAGATCTGTATCCAGTAGTGTTAATTATAATATGATAATTCGTTTGACATGTGTCTCAGATACTTGACACAGGAATACTTGTGATTCCAGGTGTCTCTGTCTCATTACAGCTTCCCTGTCTAAACTGAACAAGCTGAGTAGCTATCAGGGCCCCCTCCCCCCCTCCCCAGCCAAGAAGCTTGTCTAGATACTAGCTTCTCACACACATGGGAATGGATATAATCACCATATATATTTTGTGTGATGTTCGATTGTTGCTTAGCATGTAGTCTTGTTGATGTAAAGGAGATACTAATTGTGGAGGACAAAGTTGCAAAATTGTCTATGAAAGGGGGCAGGGCGATGCAGAAATACGATCTGGTGACATCATTGTGCCAAAAAAAAAACAAGAGCCCAAGGGGCTTCAATATACGCCCGTATATCTGGAATTACATTGGTCCAAATTTCAAGGTTGTTTACTAGCCTTGATTCCAATTGGTAGCTATCAATCCAGAGAAAGGTCTACAATTTTGTGCTTCCGACAATGTATACATATATCACATCTTACATGTATATGATAAACTAAAATGAGCTTAACTCTTGGTAACAAGAGTCAAGAGCTCACATATCCAATACTGAAATCGACAATAGTCAAACACAAGAAAATAGTAGTTTTCCTGCAAATGGATTCCTTTCAGGCTAGAGAATTTTTCATGAACAGGGCCGCACAAATTGCGTGAACAATAGGTTTGGTTACGCAATTTTCATTATGCGTAACCCATTTTCAGTTCACTTGAATTACGGATATTAACCTGTATACAATAGTGATGGGTTATGCAAATCAGAGAAGGGTTACCCAAAAATCTTTAGCGTAACCCATATTTGGGTTAAGCAGAATTTTCAATTTGTGCAGTCCTGATGAAGGAAGAAGAAAGTGATGAAATAAATATTTGTTCTTGAGTTAATAAGCAGGTATGAAGTTCATAAAGGACCCCTCTCCCCATTAAATTAGTAAATGTATGGTTTTAATTTCACAACATTTTAACTAAATGTACCTGTTTCAAACATGGGAGACAACTCCACAGGACAAATGCCATGTACATGTATGGGAGAGAACTCTGAATATTTCAACTTACATATAACACATAGAGTCAGCTAAACTTGATTCAGTTTTGGGGGACTGTGACCTTTGACAAATTGATCGCAAAATGTATGGCTCCTCTTTGCCATGCGAGTAAGGTATACTCAAAGTTTGGTACCAATACATACCTTGAAACTATTGCATGGACAACAAATGTTAATGGATGAATGGACAGAACGCAACATCGCATTACATGACTTCGTCTTCGACAGGCATATAAAAATGTGACTTTTAATGATTTCTTGATTTTGGGGTCACAGTGACCTTGACCTAAATTTTGGTACACGACACATCGTCTTCCCTCAATGTATCAATGGACACAAAAAATCATGATTTTTATGAATTTCATGATTTTGGGGGTCAGTGACCTACACTATTGACCTTGACCTAAATTTTGGTAGTTGACAAACCGTCTCCCCGTAATTTCTCAATGGACACAAATAATCATGATTTTTAACAATTTCACGATTTGGGGGTCACAGTGACCTTGACCTTTGACCTTGACTTACATTTTGGTATGTGACACATCGTGTCCCCCTAATGTATCTACTGACACAAAAAATGTTATTTTTACTAATTTCCTGATTTTGGAGTCACAGTGACCTTTGACCTTCGACCTTGACCTATTTTTTGGTATGCGACATTTCATTACCCCCTATTGAATCCATTCACAAAAATTAGAAATGTATAATGATTTCCTGATTTTTCGGTCACACTGACCTTTGACCTCAACCTACATTTGCTATGCAACACATCATTCCCCCCTAGGGCATCCACTCACCAAAAATGAGAACTGTAGATAGAAAACTGTCAATGATCAATGATTTCCTGATTTTAGGCAACAGTGACCTTTGACCTCTGACCTCGACCTCAATTTTGGTACGCGACACATCGTCTCCACCTAGTGTATCCACTCACAAAAAATTGCAACTGTGGATAGAAAACATTCACAGATATAGACCAGACACGAACACTTAAGTGCTTTCCTGTTTTTGAGGCCAGTGACCTTTGACCTCTGACCTCGACCTTGATTTTGGTACGCGACACATCGTCTCCCCGTAGGGTGTCCACTCACCAAAAATTAGAACTGTAGATAGAAAACTGTCCCAGATATAGACCGGACACGAGGGACGGACAGACGGACAGACGGACGGAAACCGCCATCACATAATACGTCCGCCTTTTGGCGGGCATATAAAAATGGGTCTTTCTTCTGAAATCCCAGCAATCAAAGACATCCCCCAAGTTTCAAATCGATCTGTTGAATTTTTCTCGAGATATCGGACAAAGGCGGCCATCTTGGATCACATAGTTTGGTGAAAAACGATCGCAGGATTTCATCTTCTCACCAGTGTGAAGCCAAGTTTGAAGTTGAGCGGTTAAATTCTTCTCAAGAATCGCGTTTACAAAACGCATACTCGATCTGGAGAAAATAAGCTACATGTATGAAATTACTATGGCTCACATTCAATGACATTCAGCTGGAATTTCCTAGAGAGGTGGTGGGGGGTGGGGGGGATGTTTTAGGTCAAGGGGAAATACAGATAACCCCAACTTTTTTTAATACATAATGATTATGTTTGTCAAAAAAATCCCATATATGGAATTATCAAACTCTCTGACATGTTTGAGGCATATATGTACATTTTATTATACATTGAAATATTTGACTTGAACTACATGTATCCTATTTACATGCTAGAAGAATCGGTACCAAGTTGTTTGTATTAACCCGGCATCTATGAAGCTTGAAAAGATACAATTGAACTTGAAGTTACAATGACATGAATGAAGAAAAATAAAAAGCTGTATCACCCTGCACTATTTGCAGGATTATCATATGCAAAGGCATGTCAAAGCGTACAAGACAGCAAATCAAGTAACGAAGAAAAATAAAAAGCTGTATCACCCTGCACTATTTGCAGGATTATCATATGCAAAGGCATGTCAAAGCGTACAATACAGCAAATCAAGTGGCTATAAACCTCCAAGCATGGACAGCCATGAAAGCTCCCCTTGGATCAACAAGTGGTTGTTGTCCAAATAAGGGATTACTACACACAGGTTATAGGAACAGTTCTGCACTGCATTGCCCCCCAATCCATCAAGACATCCAGTAGGAGTGTTTGTCTGAACTATCCCAATGTAAACTTACATGTAATTCAAGGTTAATACATGTTCTGAGGAAACCCTGCAAAAAGCCACTTAAACGATCCATTTACATGTATATCCCCAAAATCGTTAATTTTAATATAATGGAAATGTACACCTACATGTACCTCTACCTCATTTTCACTCCTGTTGTATTTCTGAAGTGGACAACACATCCTAATCATTCCTTCAGACATTGTCAGATACAATGTATCTAGTATTTATGCAGGCCTCAATTTAAGGAGTGCTGATGGTAACCTCTCAACAGGTTACCATGAATTCTACACTGGTAACCTGTGGGAACTTATTGCATAATTATTAACCTAATGTCATATTATTAGTCAAAATTATAGGAACCTGAAAATAGGTTACCACTATTGTTCATATGGTAACCTCCAGGCAACCTGAAAACAGGTTTCCACCTTAAATTGAGGCCTGTTTATGAAATGATGGATAATACCACGGTGAAGGCTCATTAATTAAGCTCAATTATCATCACCAGGTCACCAGAAACCGGAGCGGAGCATGGCTGAGGGGTAAAAACTGACAGTAAACATCTGCAAGGTACTAAGCATCTTCCATGTAATTTTCGAAGTTGTCCATCAAATATAACCAAGATATCTGGACAAGGATTATTGACCTGATCCAGACCGTTTTTGAACCCGTTATAACGGGTTTGGGCGACATATCGAATTTGGGCGCCCAAATGGGGGAAAGAAAACAGATTTTTTTTTTTTTTTAGCAAATTCTCTCTCTGAACAGGCTGAAACCCATACTAATGCAAGTAATGTCATGAATGTTGCCAAATATTAAGTTATCAGGCTCTACATGTATTTAGACCATTTAATACTCCCACAGCTTCCATGGGCTTCGATAGTTCTACATCGCGGCCTATTTCACTATAACTTATCACACTCTGTGCCATGTAAGGGTGCCCAAACTAAAAGTCTAGATCAGGCCCTGTTGACTGATGGGATAAAGGCATCCTGTATCTTCAAAATTCAATTAAGCCATAGTCACTTGATGGTTATTTAGCATGACCAGCCCTCATTTTTTTTTTGGCGGGCAAATAATTAAAATAGATGAGGAATTTATATTTTCACAAGTAAACTTAATAGTTTTCTTCATATTCATATATAATTGGTTTGCAATTTAATAAATTGATAACAAATAATTATTGCATCTAGCATGTGTATTTAAAAAATCAAGGTCATACATGTACTAAACAACCAATCAAGTGACAATGGCCTTATGATCAATTGGCTATTCGAAGAAAAAGCAATACAAGCATAATTGCTTGCCATATTGGGAGATCAAAGAAAACCTTGCTGCATGCATGATGTCGTTCAGCTCCTATCTTGATTAATAGCAATGGTTGCTTATCACACATTGTGTACCTTTCACACCTTGGTGAAGAAATTTCCCAAGCGAACTTTTCCCAAGCGAAGCGAGGCAAAAAAAATTTTTGCCCGGGGGTCTGGGGCCCACCCGCCGCTAGACGTATTTCCAGACAATAAATTTCAATGTCATGTCATGTTATGTCATTTTTTATAGAAAAATTGTCAAAAATGTTATATTACATCCCTTTTCATGAGAAAATGAGTAGATTTAGACTTTTGAGAAGATATTCTATGAATTCCGGGAGATTTCTAAACTTTTCCGTTAATCCATATTTCTTGAGACTCCCGGAAATTCCGGGAGACTTGGCAGGTCTGCTCTCATTTTGAATGATGGGGCTTTTGTGGGGACATTTACTGTATTCCTGGCTAAACTGTCAATTAAAGTCAACAAAATTCTCTATTTCTTTGCACAAATATGGGAGATAGTGACTATAACAATATATCTAACAGCCCAAGGGGCTTCAATATATGCCCGTGTATCTGGAAATACATTGGTCCAAATTTCAAGGTTGTTTGATAGCCTTGATTCCAATTGGTAGCTAGCCTACAATTTTGTGCTTCTGAGAATGTAACATATATAACATCTTATATTGAATGATAAACTAAAACGAGCTTAACTCTTGGTAACTAGTTGACCTTGAAGCAAGACCCGAGAGCTCACATATCCCACACTGAAATCGACAATAGTCAAACACGAAAATAGTAGTTTTCCTGCAAATCGATTTCTTTCAGACGGAATAATTTTTCATGAGTTAATAAAGAGGTATGAAGTTCATAAAGGACCCCTCTCCCCGTTAAATTACTAAATGTATGGTTTTTATTTCACAACAGTTTAACTAAATGTAGCTGTTTCAAATATTGGAGACAACTCCACAGGATGAATGCCATATACATGTAGCGGAGAATATTCCAACCTAACACATATGGTCAGCTAAACTTGATTCAGTTTTGAAGGACTGTGACCTTGACCTTGGACAAATTGATCTCAAAATGTATGGCTCCTCTTTGCCATGCGAGCAAGGTATATACTCAAAGTTCGGTACCATTTCATACCTTGAGACTAGAGAGATATCGCATGGACAACAAATGTTAATGGATGAATGGACAGAACGCATCATCGCATTACATGACCTCGTCTTTGACAGGCATATGAAAATGTGATTTCCTGATTTTGGGATCACAGTTACCTTGACCTTTGACCTTGACCTAAATTTTGGTACACGACACTTCGTCTTCCATCAATGTATCAATGGACACAAAAAAAATCATGATTTTTATGAATTTCATGATTTTGGGGGTCACAGTGACCTTGATGTTCGGCCTTGACCTACATTTTGGTATGTGACACATCATGTCCCCCTAATGAATCTGCGGACACAAAACAAAGTAATTTTCAAAGATTTCTTGATTCTGGAGTCACAGTGGCCTTGACTATTGATCTTGACCTAAATTTTGGTACATGACAAACCATCTCCCCGTAATTTCTCAATGGACACAAAAAATCATGATTTTTAACAATTTAACGATTTTGGGGTCACAGTGACCTTGACCGTTGACTTACATTTTGGTATGTGACACATCATGTCCCCCTAATGTATCTACTGACACACAAACAATGTTATTTTTAATAATTTCCTGATTTTGGGGTCACAGTGACCTTTGACCTTGACCTAATTTTTAGTATGCGACACTTCATTTCCCCCTATTGACTTCACTCACCAAATATAATTTTTAATGGTTTCCTGATTTTTAGGTCACACTGACCTTTGACCTTGATTCTGGTGTCACAGTGATCTTGACTATTGATCTGAATCTATTTTGGTACATGACAAAACGGCTACCCGTAATTTATCAATGGACTCAAAAAATCATGATTTTTAACAATTTCATGATTTTGGGGTCACAGTGACCTTGACCTTTGACCGTGACCTACATTTTGATATGTGACACATTGTGTCCCCCTAATGTATCTACTCACACAAAGAAATGTTATTTTTAACAATTTCCTGATTTTTGGGTCAGTGACCTTTGACCTTGACCTATATTTTGGTATGCGACACCTCATTTCCCCTATTGAATCCACTCACAAAAAATTAGTAATTTTTAATGATTTCCTGATTTTTCCGTCACACTGACCTTTGACCTCTGACCTCGACCTACATTTCGTATACAACACATCGTTCCCCCTTAGGGCATCCACTCACCAAAAATTTGAACTGTAAAAAAAAAACTGTCAATGATCAATGGTTTCCTGATTTTAGGCAACAGTGACCTTTGACCTCTGACGTCGACCTCAATTTTGGTACGCAACACATCGTCTCCACCTAGCGTATCCACTCACAAAAAATTGCAACCATGGATAAAAAACGTTCACAGATATAGACCGGACACGAGGGACGGACAGACGGACACACGGACAGACGGACGGAAACCGCCATCACATAATACGTCCGCCTTTTGGCGGGCGTATAAAAATAAGGTATGGTATCAAATTTTTCATAAATCTGTATTTATACCACCCCCGCACTCATTACCTTTTAGTCATGAACTGTTGCTTTTTCGAATCAAAATGACATTCAAATTCTTCCAAGCATCTCCCTTCCACAAACAGCAGGAACATGACATTCTGCCATTTCAACAAAATCAGCTCCTTAGTAGTTCTCAATATTAATACAGATGATTATTCTGACGTTCGGCAGCTTGGGCCAGGAAGGTGTCCAGTGTAAGGAACATATAGACTGGCCTTTATGATGTTGTGACGTCATCAATCAGCGAGGTGGTGAACTAAAACTCCCAGGAGCATCATGGAAACAAAAGCCGTGAGCTCACATATCCCCTGCCAGATATTCCCCAGTCAGATGGGACAAAACAAAAAAAATATTAGTACTTATTTAACATCGCTCAACGTGGAAATATAAAAATAGCATCTGACCTTGAAAAATGGGTCAAGGTCAGTTATCTGATAACTTACTTCTTGATCATCACCAGATGCATACATAGAATTAATTTGGAAAGCAAGTCTTCAAGATATACCATAATAAACAGCAAATGACCTTGTAAAATAAGTCAAGGTCAGTCAACTTGGGTAGGGTTCTAGTTCATCATCAGTCACATGAGCTATATGAATTTGGATACCCTTACTATAACTATTCAAAAAATATTGCAAAAACTAGAATTTGACCTTTTAAATTATGTCAAAGTCAGTCATTTTACATAGGCTTCCGACCCATCACCAAGTGCAACTGCTGTATGAATTTAAAGTGCCTGGCTATAGTCCTTCAAGAGATATTGTGTCCACCCCAACACAGGACAGATGGGTGATGCCAATGACAATAAGTTACTATTTGGCCAAATTCGGTCGAGAGGTAATAATCAATCAAAATCACTACTTGCAATGAGTTTGAGGTACTAGTATACTTGGAATTTGATCATAATCCACATCTATGCAAAGTGGAGTTCACAATTTCCTGGCCCAGATAACCTTGACATTTGTGTGATCTTTTGTCCTCAAAGTATTAGTCTACAGGGTTAATATTCTCTTCCCCATATGTAAGGTAGGCATCTAGGTTTGAACCAATTCTGGACATGGAAGTTGGAGATTTCCTATTTTTACAGGTTCTCTGGCTTGAGTGGACTTGACCTTTGACCTTTTGACCTAAACATAAAATAATTTTCTTCTCTGTCTCATCGGCACTACATACCCAATGTTTGGTACCAATTCATAAAATGGAACTGGAGATTTTCCTCCGTTTTTGCAGATTTTCTAGCCAAAGTGATCTTGACCTTTGACCTAGTGACCTCAAAATCTATTCCCCAATTATACCTTCAGTTAAAATTTGGAGTGAATTGAATCAATAGTTTTCAAGTTATCGTGTTAACATGACGCTCACACACAAACAGACACACCCGCCATGCCCACCCACACACAGCAATTCTATATCCCACGATATATCCCAGGGTCCAGCGGAGATAATAACTCTCTAACCTGTGATCCTACAATGGTGCAACCGAGCATTCATAGGAACATGCGCATATATGGTAAATCTAATGATGCAATCACCCTAAAGTTTGTGGATATGCAAAATTCAATAAATCATTTCCAATAAGTTTGATCGCCCCCTAAAATCATTTAAATAGCAAAGACATAATGGATTATCTGTAAGATTTTAGACCATTTCACTAACTTCCTGTTTAATAAACTTGAACACCCCCAGATTATATATATTTTATACAATACTACATGTACATTGTTTGTTCTTCCTATACATTGAATAGCTTTATTCCACAAGAGGAAGTATTTATCTGTGCAGACTTTGGTCAATATTTGTGAGCTTCTTGAAATTAGGACAGAAATTCCTTGATATTAGGAATGACATATGCTGATTATCAAAATGGAATGCACCATGCCCAGTTTACTATTTTGATCAGCATCAAGAGGAGTTCCAACTGGAATGGCATATGCCATTTCCTCTGTGCTACTGTATGACATGCCAAATGCCAGGGTGGCAGGGAGTTCCTAGGAGTTCCAACTCAGCACACCATGCCATTCAGTTTGAAATGCCTTATGCCAGTTCCTAGAAGCCCCGATTTCAAGAAGCTCCTCAAATTATACTTTATACAGGAACTCTGTGATTGGATGAATGTTTATAAAGGAACTTTGTGATTGGCTGAATGTTTATACAGGAACTCTGTAATTGGCTGAATGTTTATAAAGAAACTGGGTGATCGGCTTGATGTTTATATAGGAACTCTGTGATAGGTTGAATGTTTATAAAGGAACTCTGTGATTGGTTGAATGTTTATACGGGAACTCCGTGATTGGCTGATATACCAAAGTTTAGCCAGGTGCCTCACACACCAAATGTGATTGGACAACTAGCATGACTAGGAAGAGCCAACAGTACTTGTGCAGGGCTTTTCCATGACAGCATCTACCAGAGAGCTACATCGCTGTCACCTCAGCAACAGTAATCATTAGCTGCAAATGATTATGTCATGAATATGAAAGCTACATGTAGGCTATAGTGTGTTGACGGTCATTAAGTCTACATCAGTCGTGAATATCTTATTACACAGCTAAATTACCAGATCACATCAATTTAGTACACCGATGGTATAATATTACCTCTAATAATTCAATCACCCCCAATTTTGGGGACAAAATTCAGTTAACCTCTAAAATCATTGAAATGGTGGACAAATAATGGATTATCTGCTTGATTTTGCACCATTTGGTCAACTGCCTGTTCTAATAAATTTTGATAACCCAGACTTTATTATTGTGCAAAATTTCACTTCCTGGGATTGAATTATTAGCGGGATTACCGCATCATCAAACCTATGAGTGTAAATCTATGGCGTTTAACAGTCTTACCTAAGATAGTTTTACCAGCTCTCACAGAATTGGCCGAGCTTGAGTCAAATCTCTTCCCGTCTAAACCGCCATTACTGTGATTATATGAACTGCTGGTTTCTCCGGGGATTATCTTTGTTCTTCTCGGCAGTCCGAAAAACGAAGACATTAAATGTGGATCATCTCCTCGCAGAAACAGTGGTTGGGTACCATTACTGGGCATTTCCCTCCTCTCCTTGATATCGCAAGTTGGTTAGAATAAAAACACGATATCATAGATTCAATGATACCCAGTGACCAGGCAAGACATCCGCACAACCATCTGAAGATAGAGGCAAGGAGAAGAATTTACAGGGACTGCTTTAGCTGTTCCCATTTAGAGCCAGGTGGATTGCTACCAGTCATCGGACACCAGCTAATTACATGTAATCCAGCTTCAGGCATCAATTTAAGATGTGCTGATGGTATAAACATCTCAACAGGTTACCGTGATATCTACATTGGTAACCTATGGCAACCTGTTGGATATTTACATACCTATTGTCTTATTAATGGTCAGTATTAGGTTACCATTATTTTTCATATGGTAACATCCAAGCAACCTGAAAACAGGTCACCACCTTAAATTGAAGCCTGCAACTTTATATTAATATGTCACACTTCATATGTTCAAAAAAATTCCAGGTTCAGGCTTATTAGAATCCGAGTATACATGTACATGACGTATATGTCACCTTGGAATAGTCAAGTCTAAAAACACATTTATTAATACATCTTCCAGCATTGTCAATTATAATGTCATCGCTCGATTACTAATCAAGCTAATGAGATACCGGTACAATGTCTTCCTCCAATTCTAGGCCCAAGCGAATTTTTCACTCACATGTATAGGTCAAATAATTGGCAAAATTAAATACATATGGATAACACAGTGTAGCTATATCGCTTTACGCCAAATATATCAAACCAATGAGGGGTTACCTTAGCAACAGCTTCACCATTATAAGGTATCACTGAAGATAGAATAACACTGCTGTTTTTCTAAAATTTCAGCACATATGCCTGACAATGTCTGGAAGGCTTACTAATACTTGATACAAATTCTTTGAGTGAATGAAAATTTAGCAGCTAACCGGAACTATTAGCTAGACAAACATTTTCCTAATTGATCCCTAAGGCCCCGCCAAACCGACATTTCACTATAGTACATGTTTTAGAAAATGAAGAAATAAAACACTATGTAGTGTACAACCAGTATATGCCCATAACCTGTTATAGTAATAAAGGATTTAAAAATTAGAATTAGGAAATTAACATCTGGGAGACATCAATGCCTCAGGGTTTAGTGTTGTAACTGTAACTATTAAGTAATATTTTTTTATCGATGCAATGGAAATTTGATGAAATTCTAACATTTTTCCATATATCCAGTGAGACTTCTAGAAATATCCTCATGGCATGCATGTGACACCCAAATGGATGAATGGTGAGATGACATTGGTGCACTTTGATATCTGCAATGAGTAATGGGAAATTCAATGTATTATGTCAAGCTATAATCGACTAATATGGGTATGGCATATTAAATAAGTCACCATTCTTTCGAAATGGACAAAAAGGATGATTTTCTGCCTTATATAGTTGGCATCAGATTGAAAAACAGTCCTATCGGTCAATTTCAAATTGCCAACATACACAACAGTATAAGGCTAGAAATGAAAGTAAATGATATTCCCAAATCACATAACGCTAGCCTCCACTTTCAAAGCTGTTAAATTATTCGATAACAGATTTATAGTGATACTAGCCTGAGATTATTAAAGGTATATGTACCATTGCCTGTGTATTAAATATCATGGATTCTATGATTGTTTCAGTGAAAATGTTACTAAAGTCATTTCCGTCAGAACTCCCATGACGGAAATCACATTAGCAAAATTTTGAAAAGACAGTGGTACAGATACATCAATTTGATTAGCCTAATTCTACTGAGCATTTATGCAAACTTATGCTTGTCTTATAAGAAATTTATTGTACATATTATATACAGAATAGATTTTGAAGAAAAAAATAACATTAGCAATACAAGCAACATTTGTGTTTTGTCCCACTAAACTAAAACCTGTATAAAGGGCACCTGTTTATTTCCATCTTATGAAAATCATTTTCATGTTTTAGATGGTAAGGTACAGGGCACATTGTTTTTTTACAATATAGGTGTTGCTAATGTCATGTTCCATCAAGGACTGATGGAAATGGCAGTTAGTGGCCAAGGTTACAGGGATGGAAATAAGCGTTAGAGATCAGAAATAACTGAACAAATTTGGACACTAACCAATCAAAATGGCATAGCGATAACATGGACAAAGTAATTTGCTGATCAAATTCAAAGCTTCTAAAGATATATCACCGATCAAAATATTTTCCCTCATTTCCAACCATGGGCTATCATATAATTTGCCTTTTTGAGAATATATTGTATTAGTCCAGCTGTTAAGCAAAAAACAATTTTGCATTTTGTGCTGAAGCATGAAATTTGGCACAGTTATACTTTGAAGCATGGTGAAAAAACTCCTGAACCATGATGACAATAAAAAAAAAACATGAGATTGATCTAATCAAAACCCCTTGGCTTTCCCGGCAAGGCTTTGGTGTAAGACCTCCCATTGAAAAGGTAATATCCTGGACAAAAGACTGACAATACAACTTGCAGCAAATCCTTTGTCAATTATATTTCGTGAGTCTTACACCAAATCGTTGCCACTTTCCCCAAGTGATTGTGACCCATGTGTAGTGTGAATTGGGGAAGAGATATTTCTATGTGGGATGATCAAGATATACCGGTAGTACAATCAGGCATATAGGACAGAAATAGAAAATTATATATCTGTAAAGGGGTATAACTCTGTAAAATATGGGTCGAGGGGAGCCACTTTCGATAGGCGTCTAACTCAGCACTCTGTAAAATAAGAACCGAGACGAATAAGCTGTACCGAACATGGATCTGCAGATTTAACTTGTACATTCAGCTACAGGTAACAAAATTGGAGATTATTACATCCGAAAGGGGCATAACTCCATAAGCCGAGGCGAGTTATCCTTTGTTGGCTTGTAGAATACAACAAAATAAATAAGTTTCCAAAATATCGTAGCTATACCAAACACAGTTCTGCAGATAAAGTTGGTTACATCCAGGCATATAGGACAGAAATAGAAATTAATATATCAGTAAAGGGGCATAACTCTGTAAAGTATGGGCCGAGGGGAGCCACTTTCGATGACTTAACACTACTGTAAAATAAGAACCGAGACGAGTAAGCTGTACTGAACACGAATCTGCAGATATAACTTGTACATTCAACTACAGATAACAAAATCAGAGATTATAACATCCAAAAGGGGCATAACTCCATAAGCCGAGGCGAGTAATCCTTTGTTGGCTTGTAGAGTACAACAATATAAATAAGTTTCCAAAATATAGTAGCTATACCGAACACAGTTCTGCAGATATAGTTGGTTACATTCAGGCATATAGGACAGAAATAGAAATTAATATATCTGTAAAGGGGCAGAACTCTGTAGGCTTTCAATAGGTGTCTGACTTGGCACTAGATAAATAAGTGTTGAAAGTTTGGTGGTTGTATCTCAAGCGGTTTTGCCTAAAATGCGTTAACGGACGGACGGACGTACGGACATACGGGCGGATGGACGTACATGGCAACCACAATACCCCGAGGCCAAAATGGTCGAGGGGTAAAAAATGGATTGGGGATGGCAAGATGCCACCACCCATCCAGGGTGAATAAATTGATCACTTTCAAACAGTCTCAAAGGGTATTTCACAGGCATCTGTTAATTTGTCAATCAATATATAATGCTAAAGTTCTTGTCAACGACAGATTACCAATCCCTGTAATATGGATTTTGTGCGAAGGAAGAATCCTTCTGATTTTAGGAAAATAAATATCACAATGTCAATCCAGGCCCCCAAAACAAGAAGGATTATAAGTCGAGTCGATTTGTATAGTACATGTATCAATTCCAAATTAATGTACATGTATGCTCCCTTGAAATTGATATTTCAGTTTCTCACAGCAAATGAGAATCATGTTGATTTTGATGTACACACTGCTTGTATGTCTGTATGAGCATCTGTTCGTCTTGCCCCTCCAGTTCCAGACTTTGGTTTAGTATTGTTCTTGGATCTATAAATTGTTTGACTCTGCATGAATTTCATGTGGTGTAATTTCTATGGCATGAATTTGTGAAGTTGCATCCTTTCGTTCCTATACTACTGACATCTTCTAATAATTGAAACAATTTAGATGTCTCCATTTCACAGCACACCTGTTTTGTAACCTGCTGCCACAACTTAACCTTGTCAAACTCATTCAAGCCATTATCTATGCCATAATTACACCTTTAACAATAAACCTGATTTACAGAACTTTTGAGTATACTTTCATGCTGACTGATATTTGGATTCATACCAACTGATCAAACGAGATCACCGAATGTCCATAGTCGTTCTTTTGGTTTTGTTGTGGAAACACATTTTTAATTTTGGCCAGGTGGCGCAAACTGTGAGCATATATGGATGGAATGCAGTCTACATGTAAGTGTCATCTTGTGGCATCATATTGATACACCAAATTTGGAAAGAAATTCTCAAGTAATTACAATTGTATTGTCAAAAAATTGAAGTCCAGTAGGCCCTCAGGTGGCACCACCTATGACTGTTCGGAAGGAATGCACTCCCAAGTGACACCTTGTGGCAATTTGGAAAGAATCCATTTAGTCATTCTTATTTTACTTATCTGGAAACAAAATTTACAGTTGAACCCAGGTCATGTCACCTATGGGAAGTGGATGAAATGCAACCACAGGATCTGGAGGCATGTTAGACATATTATACCAAACTTGGAAAGAATCTATAATAAGATTTTCTAATTTTATTGTCCGAAAACCAAATTTGGGGAGTCTAATAGGTCTACGGTCAAACTTTAAAAAATTCATATCTCAGCTATTTTGACCCAACAGCGACAGGGCCCACTTTACTATGTCCAAAAGGAAAATTTGCATACGGTAAAATCGTGAAGGGAAAGTTTCAAACAGAGCTCGAAAACAACAGGGGTCAAGATGAATATGTTCAACATTTTTTTTAGCACATGATCTACATTTGCATGGATTAAATGCAGAATGTCAGCCCAACAAAGTTGACAAAATCAGCTAAGCTGGCTTGCAAGAGGAAAATATGAAGAATCAAGGATCAGAGGGTGCATGCGTGGAACACGTTGCCTGGGAGACCCAGGACCAGGCATGCCAGGGGAGTTAACTCTTTTAATTCTTTTGCAAGTGAGATCTCCAAAGAAGAATAATGGCGGTTTGTAATGGAAGGGGAAGCTTTAATACAAAAACATTAATATTTTATCAGTTCATCTCAATGTACAAGACAATGTACACCTTCAAACCATGTTGAACATGTCTACGAAGTTTCAGAAACTTCTGATGAAACCCGTGGTAGTAGTTGATTACACAAGAAATGAGTCCATGTGAGGGACAGATAAACACAAGGACAAACAGATGGACAGGCTAAAAACGCTCATCCTCACAAGCCAGTGTATCGATCGATCTGTTAGGGTCGATACACTGGCTTGGTTATTTACCCATAGCAGTTCTGGATATAAATATATCAAGGGGTTTCCTCTAAATCAAACCAATCGCACTAAGCTAGCACTAAACGCACTAAGCTAGCTGATTACGCCAATCTGCTGCGAGATATGAGATGGGAGAGGTTTGAATTTCAGTGCTGGCCAAAGTACTTTGATGTCGGGCTGAAATCAAAGAATTCAAATAAAATTTCAATGCAGGCTTGGGAACATGCTAATTCAAAACAAGCTCGGGTACGAGATTGTGAAGGCTGCACGACACAAGAATGCATTCGAATCACCAAAAATGTCCAGGTAAACACTCTGCGAGGATTTAGGATTTACCCGAACTTGTGAAGATGAAAAACACTATGCCGTCCCAGCACCCTCGACAGAGCTACGACATCATGATGATAAAATTCCTGGTGAACAAAATAAGATGAGAACATACAGACTGTTTAAGACTACGATTGAACTCGAACCATATCTGTTAAAGTGTTATAATAAACCAAGCCACCAGCAATTTTTCTCAAAATTGCGGTTAAGTAACCACAAGTTAAAAATAGAAGTGGGTAGGCACACCAAGCCTAAGACCCCAATTCATCAACGTTTGTGTGAGGTGTGTATGGTAGTAGAAGATGAGAAACATTTTGTTTTATCATGTAACAGATTTCATTCAGATAGGATCTCTCTATTTCAAAAAATATCTGCTCGCTTTAATGATTTGAACACTATGAATGATACTAACAAGTTTGCCATGATTATGTCTTGTGCTGCCTTATCCAAGGTAGTTGTACCTACTCTTTATGAATGGTATAATCAACGCTAATTTATGCATACATACAGGGCCGTCTTGGTGAATTATCATATTATTTGCACACGTTCTTGCTAGTCATAATATTTCGCATTAGTACTATTCCATCTACAATATATCCACGCAGTCTGGGTGAATGTTTGACTGCTTATCTTCACCCACTCAGGGTGTCAAATGTACATACTATAATTTGTTACTCTGGTTAATTGTTCGATTTAATTTGTACTCTGCCTCTTGGTGTTTGTGCAATAAATACTTGAACTTGAACTTGAACTTGACATGAGTCATGACATATTGACGAGAACCTAGTTTCCGTCACCCACACATTGGACCAACGGGTCCGTTTACTTCCGGTCTTGGAGCCCCTTGACACATGTGCTTCTACTTCGCCCAAATGATTCACATATTTACCATTCTCCATATTTACGCGTCGGTCAACAACAGGTATTGGTAAGCTCATGAACTCGAAACTAGGAGAGCGGTGGGATGGAAGGGGACATAACTCTTGATCAAATCAATCCGTCAACCTCAGACCATGTAACGCCTACAAACAGGGCACTGCAAATTCGTGATAGTGCTTTCAGTTTTGGCATCTCGTTAAAAAATGAGTTCTCTCGGATTTATTGTTTAGGATATTGATTTTTTTGTCAAATTTTCCAGTGTTCTGTATCTATATTGTCCTCACAAATTGAAAATAGGTTTCGAGTTTAAGTATAGACTGAATTCAGACTCATTAAAAAGATGTCCGCTGGTGGTTCAACCTGTAACCATGTGGGTCATCTTTACGCGGTAAGACTTATGGATGGAGAAGTGTACGCAAATGCCATCCTCCCCACAGCGCATGCTTCATTTCACAGGCTCAGTTATCATTCCCTGCCTCCAATAGCGGAAGTTAACCTTTACTACGTTACTGTGTTCAGTTCACTTTCGTAATTTCCCCCTTTAAAGAGAGGCACCTCATTAAAGGTGAAATGCAAAGGTTTTTAGATTCTCCTTTTCACATTTTATATAGACTGAATAATGATAGAAATACCAGTCTATGTAATTCACTTGGTTTAATTTGAATTATTTTGTCTGCTAGAATCTTTTCAAAAGCCGGTACCCCTAGCACAGCTGAATTCAGATTTGCAAAACGTCATCGCTTATCTTTCCTTGACAGTGACGTCACATCAGACCAGCAGCCCGGAGACTGAACGTTACAAGTATTGACGCCCAGTCAGATGGTCTGATGTGACGTCACAAACCAACGTCAAACAAGGGCAGATAAGCGATGCGGATTTCATTTCTGAAATCGGCCGGGCTTGAGATACCAACTTTGAAGCACTTTTCAAAAGCTACCAGGAAACAAAATACTTCAAATAAAACCAAACTAAATATATGGGCTGATATTTCCATCATTAACTAGCCCGCGAAAAATATAAATAGGAAAATATGAAAACCTTTGCATTTCACCTTTAAGATTGTTAAAATACATGTTAAAAATAAAAAAAAAGTAAAAAAGTAAAATGTAAAAATAATTTAAGAGCTATCTGTTCACCACACAAAGTCACACACAATGGTAAATAGTGTCCAACAAATCAAGTTCTGGATTCCTGTTTAAGGAGCACCGAGTTTCTCTTATGATGAAGACCGTATGTTAATAGTCGGATGTACTTCTCAAAATTTGGGATACAGTCAGGACGGCCACCTAGCATGTTGATAACCCTAGCAGGGTATGACGTATAGGGGAAAACCCACGTACGCATGGTTCAGTTTGAATCCGGCCGAACAACTTCAGTTTTGCGAACTACTTTTCATATGCTCTGTCCAGATAAACAGGGAAAATAATCTCCAGATAACTCTTTTTAACGCTAGGTCAACAGAGGTATTATGCAGAATTGAAAAGTAATCGAAATGTTCGGCAAACATCTATTTTACTATATATGATGTCACTTTCAGCGATGTGCGCGCGGCCCCGAATCCAGTCTAAAAATCTGACTGGTGACTGGGGTATTATTAGACCCACAGCGAGGTGGTTGAGCAAATGCTGGTGGTTTCTAGCTTTGGCAGCCATTTTGCCTGTTTTTTTTTCTATTGGGTTATCTCCCTTGATTAGGTTAAGAGATAGGGATTTCCTTCAAAAGCCCTCTAGCCGAAAATTTTGCACAGCAACATCCATCCAATTAAATTTTGATAGACATTGTGATTACAGTTAGCATATAAGAAAAAGTTAAATACTATTTATATGAATTTTTCACGAATATGCTTCAAAACTAGGGCTATTCCCTATGTATTCTGGGTTATCAAGTTGAGCATGGGTCAATCCACTCAACGTTGCCTACAGCTAAAAAATGCACATCAACCTATATTTCTGTCTTTGTTTTTCCTCATATTACACAATTATGAATACAACAACGCACATTATTCAAAAAGTTAATTACCTTGATTCACCACCAGCGGACATCCTTAATTGGATTATCATGTCGCCAATTCCGACCCAGTGTCAGTTCCATCTCACTTCACAAAACATCGCTTCTTATCTCAACCAAGATCACGTGAAATCTTCAATCATTTGGTGTATTCGAATAAGTTGATCAACCTTCCAATCATGGCTAAATTATATTATGCATTCTTTTTTTCTTCTTTTTTTCTTTTTTGATACAGCTTTAAATTACTAAGACCAAGACCAAGAACTACGACTTTATGACAGGCGCATGCTCGTTGCCCCACATGTAATTACACAATATTAATACAATTGCATTCAAAATTGTTATGAACCTATAGATAAAATATAATACTCATTACTATAAAGTATAATAGACAATGCCTAACCATTGAACGCAATAATGAGGTACACCGTCCTGTAGCAGGAAAGGGCTGGTGGGTCAAGGAATTCTAGTGTTCGGGTCAACAAACATAAAACGAATGCCGAAAGTTCATAGTAAAGCCCTAATAAAGGAGCCAGCCGGCTTGGCCCACGCGATGGCCTGAAAAGGTGAGAGGGAATTAACCAGCGTGGGTAGTAAATACTTATTTTGGAGTAAAAAAAAAAGCTAATTACTAAGACCAAGGCAGATGTAGAAAAACTAGAGCTTCATTACAGGCACATGCTTGCTGACCAATACGTAATTAGACAATATTGATACCGTACTATAATTGCATGCAAAATGGATATGATATGAACGTGTGAGTATATGAGAACGATTCAGAACAGCATGCAAATCAGATGGTAGGCAACATACAAGTAGACCAGAGTTGCATACACGTACAAATTGTTTGTATGACATAGACATGACAAACATACACGTAGAAGCTATACACATAGGATATCCATAGGCGACAAATACAAATTGCACATTATAAAAATGCTTAAATGCACGCAGCAACAATAGAAATGCATACATGTACGTACAGACTTGCTGAGCATATTACCTCAAACCTCATGGAAATCAAAGATGAATATAGATAAAATATAATAATACAAAGCATGATAGACAATGCCTAACCCACCATATCCGCAGACCGAACTTTCGTCTCTCTGAGACGGGAAATACGCCCATCTAGCATGATTGCAGGATAAGGGCTTGTATCAATTGAGAGGCCACAACCTTCTCCCGAGACCCAACTCGAGATAATTTTTGTGAGCCTCACTTCTCCAGTCACCAAGCAGCTGAATCAACACGGTGGGCACTTGCGGCATGAAGGCCCAGGATGTACCACCTCGACGAAAGCTATGCGAGAAGTACAGATCTGGATTCTTAATCAAATCTTTAAAGGAAAAGTTCCGGTTTGGTTGTCTTTGATACATATTATTACAACTCACCAAATTAAACCCAGAAGATATATTTTCTCATTTTAAAAATTTTTCTTGAAGGAATACTAATCATTTTAAAACCGCGAACTCGCAGAGATAGAGTGCCGCCATTGTATCGTATCCAGAATGCGGATATGACGTAGGGGAAAGGCTTGGAACTCTTCTGTCTGTTCGGGTAATATACGTGAAGCATGGGGTCTTCAGTCGAAATTGAGTGAAATCATGTCGACGAGCGGCAGTTCCGACTCCAGCGGTGAAAGCGATGAGGAAGCTGTGTTTGGTCTTCAGGGCTACCAATTCGAGCCGAAACGCTCAGATACGGAGATCAGAGCTGCGGGGATAGCAGCTCTAAAGCGAGACAGGCTACGAAATGAAGACAGAAGCCCGCGTGGAAAATTTAGTACATCATGTACTCCATGTATGGTGTCGGTGCACACGCTGCTCTCATCGACCGCTTACGGGAGAGATCGAGTGTCTTCGCTGTTGGGAGAGCGAACAAAGCCGCGCTCTGGCAACTAGAAATGAAAATGGTATGAGCTATTTAGTATTTGAAGTAATTCTTGCCAATGTTTACACCGTCAAACTTGCACCTTTACACACGCAGCTTCGTGCTGTCAACATATGTTCTGCCTTCCGCTTACGTCACACTGTTTTACATAGTTTTACTCCTATTGGCTAAAATAAGTCACGTGACAATACAATGGCGCTTTCCTGGAGTTCGGTAAATTTGACGGTATCACAGCATTTGGTTAACTATTTCTGTGTTAAAATAAATTCCAAAAATTAAAAAAAAAATACAGTTGAATACCATTTGACTAGCTCTTTCAGTTGAAATATAGCTTTACCATACCCGAACCTTTCCTTTAAAGAAACGCTGTAAGAAGGCATAGGTGACTGGAGGTCTACCACAGCCGACATTGGGTAAGGAGAAGGCTGGAAACCTGGAGTCCTCGGAAACTACTTACCATGCGAGAGAAGGCGGCAACGAGGCAGAGAGGAGACCCGGGAATGGCCAACAAGGGCATTTTGAGTTCACGGTGCCCAATTGAATAGTTTTAGACAACTTGATTAAAACTAAGAGTATGTAAGGGCCCTGAACGATGCCCCCCCCCCCATGTCAGCTGCTTACTACACCATCGAAGGACCTAACGCTGTCGGGAACTAAATTAGATTTTCGTGCCATGACAATAAAGGCCAACAAAAATGGCCTAAATTTAAGTGTGGCACGGATGAGGTCATGTAAATTCGAAAATGGAAGAAATTCCAACAAAATATTTGGGAGTGATGGGCAAGGATCTCTTAGGTTGATGCAATTTATCACGAGACAGCCCTCTGATCAGCAACGCACATATATTGCCTTCAAGCCAGGGGCTTTCATATGCATAAGAAAATGAAGAAGTTGAACTCCACTAAGGTAGTTACGGAGAGCCTCCGCGGACTTAAACATTCGACTTAGAAACTGAGGAAACACATATGCTCATGGGAGGCGGGGAGGAAGTCTAACCAAAAATGCTCGCAACAAAGGAAATTTGATCTCCACTGAATTTAAGGTTCTTGTTAATACCTTTTGCAAAAGCCTGATTCATGGAATCCCTGACTTCCTGGCGAAAGGCGACCAGATCTAAGCCTGATTCATGGAATCCCTGACTTCCTGGCGAAGGGCGACCAGATCTAAGCCTGAAACACAAAGAAATTAAAGGTTGTGGGTAAAGTAAAATAAACTGTCGTGAACCTGAGTGCCTGACCACTTCCCTCTTGGTCCTACCAGCGAACTCCTCCTTGGTCCCCCAAGTACCATCTAGACAGGAGGACCGGAAGACGATTGTCCACTCCAGGAATGTGCCGAGCTCTCAATTCGAATTCGTGCAACGCTGCCAAGAAACATATCTCTCTCAGGCAGTCTTGCATAAACTCGTTCCTAGCCCTATCAGAATTTTTCTGAATGACGGAAACCTGGCTTCCAGACACGTTTACCCCTTAGCCGAGAACCCCATAATTTTACACAAACCACAGTAGTCAGCAACTTTAGGGCATTTATGTTAAGTTGTTCCCTGGTTAAGAACGGCGGGAAATGGGAAGTGGCAATACTGTGTACCACAGATGCCCCTACCCCCTTGCAAACATGCGTCAGTCGCCAGACTGGTTTGGACCAATCTTCGGTAATTATCATGGAGACCCCATTGTAGGTCGTCAGCAAGTTTATCGACCAAAATAGATCTTTATTGACGAATCCGGGGATCTTAGACCTGCTCAGCAACTCAGAGAATTTACGCAACCAAGTAATGAGCCTGGACACGAACAGTTTACCTGGCCTGACGCATGCTGAAAAGAAGTTAAGTTTGCCTAATAAGGACTGAAGCTCTGTTAAGGATGCCTCCTCTCACAGTAACCAATCACTAACGAGCTGCATAATTTCCTTAAGTCTATCTGGCGTTATTTCTGAAGTCATGGTTATTGTGTTACCTATGTACACCTATGTATTTCATTTGAATGGAAGGAGAGAATTTTGTTTCTTCTGAATCCTCCAACTCACAAAGCTCGAGCAAAAGACCTAATATGAGGAAAGCCTCGTCAGCAGCTGACGGGTCTTCTGCATCAGCGAGGTCATCAAGGTAATTAACCATATCATAGCCCTTCTTCTTGAACATACAATAGCCGATGTAACCCTCTGACAGATCTGAGCGGTGGATCGGTACCCGGTCGGAACTGGCGACGTGCCTGTATCCAGTGAACTACGTACATACAGTGGAAATGATTTTCAGTAGTTAACTACAATAGACTAATGTTCGAGACGCACAATTTACATATACTTTTTTTATTGTTTTTTTTTTACCTTGTGGCAAACAGGATGATGTCAGAACGGCACCTGACATTTCGGTAAGCGACATTTCGACACTGAGTGAAGGGTGCGACATTTCGGCTCGCGACATTTCGGCAGCTTTATTTCACAGGCCAAAATATGACAAAAATAAAGATAATTTTTTTTTATCTTATTGTTTAGACAGACCATATAGAGCTACAAATGAGTCATTGCATATGCATGTGCAAGATATAACTTAGACCAATTGAAACTATGTATCAAATATGGTTTACAGCCTAGATAAGTATGTTAAAGATTTTACAATATATTAAGTCTAATAATATATTTTTTTGACCAATCATAACAGGTATTTTTGAACCGAAATGTCGTACCCTCCACTTTGTGCCCAAATGTCGCGGATTCAGCAAAAGGGGCCACCGAGGAAGTAGTAGAGAAAGTTCATCTTTGGCCTAACTACATACTTACATATCATTAATTTCCGGTAATTTCCCGAGATTGTTATCGGAAGTGACCATGCATCGACCCTGCTCATTCACAAAAACAGTACCGGAGATAGCAGTCGAAGGTCGCTTCCGGCTAGGATCTTCGGAAATTACATATAAAAGCAAGGGGTCGATGTCAGTGTGCGTCATTCATTGTGCCTCATTTAATTGATCAACCATGTGTCGTGTCCTACGAGCCATCTTTCTATACACCCGATGTAGGGTTACACATCTATGAGGATTGGAAGACCGGGATGTGTTTGTGACTCGGACCATAACACTAGATCGAATACGGTTACCCTACCTCGTGACTGGTGGACAAAATTTAAACGGATGTTGAGAGGTGAGGACCAGGACCAGGACCCCGCCAGAGGCTTCACTTTAGGCCCCGATTTATTGACGGCCTTCGAGAAAGTGGTGCCTATTGTGGATCAGCCGTGTACACCACCGGAAAGGCCGGTCGTCCAGTTGGCCTGGTCTCGTGCTGGCGGAGCCCAATGAGCAATGACCGACCATCCGTCGTTGTTTTCACCGCCACCGCCCTGTGTTGGACCTTTACAATTTTCGACTCACGGAAAAAATCAGTCTAGCCCAATATGCCCATGGCACTTTTGAGGACTAAGCCACGGCCTTGGAGTTAAATCCCATCTTCGGCTATTTATTACGGCATAACGAGACGGACCAGCTCCGCTACTTTTACCCAAGTAACAATACCGTCGTATAAGACTTGTCGTGCGTCGCTGGAGACGACACTGGCCCAAATGAATACCTTGGATGCCTTGGAATGGGCCCGTCCATTAAAAGTATGAACTCTGTTTCATTATTTGTATCAAAACTAAAATAGCATCTCAATGAAAACTGACCGGTTTCACAGCTATCAGTTATCGCATGGATTTTTGCCTCGATGGTCCGATCGCCGGACATTACGTGATGAAGGTTGTACCTTACCAGTGTGACGCACACAGCTATATGGACTATTACACCAAACAAGTCTTTAGCGGCATACGTATTCAACGTGGCCACAGACTGGGAAATCTGCTCGGAAGCATCGTCAAAACTGACCTCCCACTGTTGACGCGCGGATTGAAAGCGGTCGAAAAACAAGCTGCCCGAAGTTTTTCTCGGTCTCTTTCATACTTCGGTCAGTGGATCAGTAAATGTTCAACTGGCTCGATGTCACCATAGATGGGTTTGATTTGGATTTATGGTTTCCAAGTTTTGAGAAACCTGTACCTAGCTGATCTAGCCAGGTGAAGATAACCTGATCGGAATGGATGGGCAAATTGAACTTTAAGGTTCACTTCAGGTTTGATCTCCTGGATGTGTCTCCTACGGTCACTCGATGATCACGTCTGTTTTTATTTGTTGATTGATCTAAGCCTGCCCGCGTGTCTTGTATTTTAGGGTTTAGTTATGTTTTGCTTCAGGCCAGTTGGAGGTTCTGTTTGACTATGTTCCTGCGTCCTTTGCCACACCATCCGCTGTCTCGTTGCCAGCTATGTCGGCATGTCCCGGGGAACATATAAACTGTACTGTAACCCCTTTGTGCTGAAGATGCCGGGTCACCAGTTGGGTTACCTAAGTAATATAGCGGTAGCTGTTTGATTCACAGTTCAAACTGAGTATCCCTATCACAAATTGGCTGCCCTATACAATGACCAGGGAACTAAGGTCGTTGATAACCAGTTCACTGTCAGGTAGGAATTCAATAATAATTGTTCATTGGCTACCAGCTCATCAAGCATGATTGAGCCCCTGTTAGCAACTGTGTGGGTAATTTTAACTTTTTTCTTGTTGGCAGGTAAAGACTGCGCCTACGCCGCATGGTCCAGGCTGTTGTAGGCACGATCCATCCGTGAAGGCCACTGCTACAGGTACTGGCAGTACTTTGATGAAGACGGAAGCTAGGCGATTGGGTTTTGTAAGGCCGATTGATGCTCCAGATGCCTGGTGACTTTCTGTGATGATGACCGAATGGGGATTTTTGTTCAATCCAATAGTTCCATATATAGTTTAAATGAGATGTATCATTCATTGCCAGGATTGTGTGGAACAAACTTGCTGCTGCTTCGAGTCACCGTAAATTCTGCTCCCATAGCTTCTCTTCCATCAGGCAAAGATAGTCCTATAGACACAGTGTGAAGTCCTTTCTCTGGACGCCGTGGAGCTTTGTTTGGCGTATCTCCTTTATAATCGACCATGCGTGCCGGGGGATGTATATTCTAGACGATATCTCTCCCAACTTACACAGAGTCAGAGGAAGCCTTTTGTGGGCATGTACTACAGGTTCTTTATTGATCTTAGAATGCGGATGATATTGCTAGACTCCTCAACGGTCAGATATATTTTTGGTGGACTGTTCCTAATCAGAGGAGTGTCATTCACCCTTACAATAAGACTTGCCTCCGTCGGGTCATCTGTATATCCTTGTAGAAAATGATCATTTCTACCGCATGCATATCGCTCCAATTTGACATTGATACTCTGTCTTCGTTCTCGTTGAACCCATTTATGGCTGCTTGGACTACCGGCAGGATGAACATAGTGGTACATCTTCCTTTTCGAAACCCGTTTTCCTCTGTCAATGATTTTGTCGGCTTCTACAACGCTGCCGATGCCGAATTGGACGATTGTCCCCATGCGCGTAGAGAGGTTGATCGGGCGATATGTCGAAGGTTTTGAATAGTCTGGTTTATCAAATGTCCGGATAAACTCTACCAGCCAAGCCTTCGATTGCCTGGAACCTCTCCACACTGTCAAGATAGCATACTTTCAATATAACTTGCTGGAGCACGGGATCAGAGTGGGAGATCGGTTCTGGGAAAATGTTTTCTGAGTCGGTAACTCTTTCAAAGCTCCAGAATTTGTCTGGGTGTCTGCCTTTCTGACATTTTCCAGTGCTTCGAAACTGGACCTCTTGAAATTTTCGTCGAAAGTTTTTGCATCCACGTGTTTCCGCAGAAGGTTTCTTTGCGGAGTTGTAGCTTCTTGGCTTTAATAGTACGCCCCCTTACAGTGTCGTTGGTGATTGGGACTATCGCCGCTTCTCTTTCGTTGGTTGTCAGTTTTCTGTATGTGTTCCACGTATCCGTGGCCTTGCCTAATTGGGAGCATTTACCCAATCCGTTTTTATATTCTTTGTTGTCGAGTCTTCTACTCGTGTAATTTCTCTGGAGTTCGTTAACATTATCGTTTGCTTCTTTCGCCTTTTGGATCCACCACTTGGGGAGCAAGGTTCGGGGGTCTTTAAATTGATGTTTGTTAGTACTGTACAAAGATTTCCATGCACCCACTCAGTCCAGAGATGAAATGGCCATAATTGCTTGAGGTCCAGGTCTGCTTGTAGGTACTATATCTCTTCTGTGGAAATTATGGTAGAACAGTTCGCGTCGTCTGTGAAAAGTTCAGTTGAAGTTGCTGGTGTAACCAGCATATCATCTATGTATACAAAGAAAAGTACAGACCCGAGCACACTACCTTGGGGGACGCCGCTTGCTACTCCTGCCTCTGGCAATGCCGGACCTTACACAATCACACACTGCCGTCGGTCCGATAGAAAATAAGTAATTCATGATGTCAAATTTTCATGGACAATGCGAGTTTTTAGGGTATGCCTAAAATGTGGGACACTGGAATGATTTTGTATAACCGGGGTAAGCCGCATCAGGGTCACACTCGCCATCCATGGCCTCGCGTCACCTGTCGTTCAAGGCCTGTAAAGAACACGAGGGTCTGGGATTGATGTCGTCAAACAGCTTCCTCGATAGCATGTTATTGAATTGAAAAGAAATGTATTCACCAATAGAAACTTTGAAAAAGAATTAATACATCAGAGACTCCTAAGCGTTCTATTAACAATTTACCATGAAAGAGTTAGCCATCTTTAAATGGATGGAATAATACCCCCGAGGGCTTGTTCTGTCCGCAAAATAAAGAATAAATATTGTGCAGTTCATATATATATATTGCTGAAGTTAATGTATAACTTAAACATCAATTTATATTTTTTGCACTGCCTGTGAGACCGGTCAGTTGTCTATAAAAATGTTTTCAGTTTAGATTTGAACAGTGAAATAGATTTGATGCTTTTTAGGTGAGAAGTTGATTTGTTCCACTCTCCAAGTCCGAAATAATAAGGGTGTGATAAGATAAATTTGATCCATAAATTGGTCTGTAGAGATTCAAACACTGTTTTGGTAAGATATTCATCTGATTGTTTCTTAAAGTATGTTTGGAAATCTCATCGAAAGCAAGTTTGGATGATGAAAAACCTTATGGGTCATTAAGAGACCAGAATAAATCTTTAGTTGTTGCAAGTGTAAAATGTTCAACCTCCAAAACAGTGGTTGCGTATGATCATTCTTGCTCAACAAAGTTATTGCTCTTATAGCTCATTTCTGTAGCAAAACTAGTGGATTTAGATGAGTGACATATGCATTTTCCCAAAGGGTATTACAGTTAGATAAAGACGGAAATATCATTGAATAACGTTTTCTTGTTGTTCACTCTTCAGAGAACCCGTCATATGTTCTCTAATTATGAACTCAATTAACTTGCACTGACGGAGGTTTAAAAAGCTCATTGGACGATAGTTTGATGGGTTCATTTTCTGAAGATAGGCAAAATGTTTGCACACGTCCAGTCTTTTGACAGATTCCCTGATGCCATGAACTGGTAAACAATAACTACAGAGGGATGGCAAACTCATGATTATCCTCTTTCACTATACGTGGGTGATGTCATCCGGTCCTGGAGACTTCCTTGGTCGTAATTTCCGCCGCAGTTACATTAATGTCAATATATCGAGTCATATTCAGCTTCAGGGACCAACAAGGTATCCTCAACACCAAAGACCTTGACAGGAAACATGGGGATTCAAGACAGTCATTCCAAGCCCATAGGGGGCCAGGAATATAAAGTTGTCCGGCCAGTACCCCCGGTAAGGTCACGGTTTTGGTTGAAAGGTGATGTCAGGATAGCTGTGGGATCACTGGGGTTGACCTTAATGAAAATGAAATAAAAAAGGGCCCGGAAACTTTTTCAGCATACCTATATGGGGTCGGAAGAAACGCATTTATCACCCACTGGAGGCAGAAACATGGCATGTACATTACCCCATCCGGCCTTGGTCGGAAAGTTGGGCAATTTCTATGCTATCTTCGGAACGACAAAAAATTGAGAGCTGACACTCCGTCGTGACTTTGTTGTTCGTCATATTGGGGTCATTTTGAGCCTATTCTGCTTTTCTGTGCGGAAACTTGAGCAAGTTTATCCTTCGCCAATGCAACATGTTCAGGATGGTATTTGCGTTACATCCTAATGGGTTCGAAGGACGTGTTATATAATAGCCTTACCATTCGCCTGAAGCTACTAGCAAGATGGCGTCCAGAGCCAAATAACCCGGATGATGGCGATCGTGGCGCCATCTGCCCATACTGGAGTGCATGGAAAACTTGGACTTAAAAAAATCTATTCATATCGCGGAAAATCTGGAAAAATGGACTGAACCCATAGACATTTTTATTTGAGAGGAAACTATTGACTGTGAGACCTTGTTTTTCTGTCTCACAGACTCGTGTGGTTGTAAGTGGAAGTTCCGTCAATCTGCGCATGCACGGTCGTGGAGTATTAAAAAAGGGCATTACGAGTGAACGTTTTGGGGTAGAGGTGGACCATTCGTGGTCCAAATGGGCCGTGTGGCCTGGGGTGTCATTTTCAGGTACTGGTAGGGTAAAGCCAGGATGTGGTGATTGTTAGTGGAAATGCTGTCAATCTGAGCATACGCAGGCGTGGAATAGTAGACAAAGGGGATTTTAAGTGGACGTTTTGAGGTAGAGGTGGACCATCCGTCATCCAAATTGGCGGCGTGGGGTGTCATATTGATGCGCTCGTTGGATAGAGTCATACTCGGGTTGGAAGTGCCATCATTCTGCTCATGCGCAGTCGTGAAGTAGTAGAAAAGAACCATTGGGGTGATGTTTGTTCATAGATGGGCTATCCTTGTTACAAATGGGTCGTGCGTGGTGTTCTGTTGAAGCTCTTATCTAGTAGCGTCTGATTGGGGTGATACGCGCATGCGCACTCGTCGAGTAGTGGAAAAGGGAAGTTTCGGAGGTGCGCTGGATCTGCACATACACGGCCGGGCAGTAGTAGAAAAGGGGCATTTGAGTGGACGTTCTTGGGTAGAGATGGAGCATCCATGGTTCAAATGGGCTGCGTGAGGTGTCATATTGAAACGCTCGTGTTTTGGAGTCAGGTTGGGGTAGTTTGTATTGGAAATACCGTCAATCTACGCATGCGAAGTCGTGAAGTAATAGAAAAAGGCATTTGAGGAGACGTTTTGGAGTCTAGACGGATCATCCCTGGTCCGAATGGGCCGTATGGGTGTCATATTGAAGCGCTCTTGGGGTCGAGATAGACGGGGGTTGGAAGCGCCTTCAATCTGCGCAAGCGCAGTCGTGGAATAGTAGAGAAAGGGCGTTGGGGGGGTGTTTCGGTGATACATGGGCTATGTGGTCATGTCATCCAAGTTGCCACGTGAACAGGTTCAATAAAAGCGTACCTGAGATCCAACACAAATCACTAATCGTTAGATTCTTGGTATGTGCTTCAGAATAGGTTAACCAGAAGACTATGCTGTGAAGTCATGTGGCTTTGTTAGTATGTCGGCACCTCTTCCCACTTCCCTTATATGCGTTGTAATACTTGCTCCAAATGGGTCGTGCGTGATATTCTGTTGAAGCGCTCATCGGGTGGAGTCTGATTGTGGTGATACTCGCATGCGCACTCATGAAGTAGTAGAGAAAGGGTAGTTTCGGAGGGGCGCTCAATCTGCGCATGCGCAGTTGAGCAGTATTATAAAAAGAGCATTTTAGTGGATGTTTTGGGGTAGCGGTGGACCATCCGTGGTCCAAATGGACCATGTCGGGTGTCATATTGAAGCGTTCGTGGAGATGAGTCAGTTTGTATGTATTGGAAGTGCCGTCAATCTGCGAAAGCGTAATCGCGAAGTAATAGAAAAAGGGCATCTGACTGAACGTTTTGGGATAGAGATGGACTACCTCTGGTCCAAATGGCGCGAGTTGGGTGTGATCTTGAAGCTCTTTTCGGACGTTCGGCAGGGTATAGAAGGGCACGTTCAGTCACGTGACAGGAACCGGAAGTGACGTCACAAACGGCATATACAAAATTTTCAGAGGTCAGCTGGTGGTTTAGGGGTCTTTCCGGCGCCTTCAATGCGCAATGGGATCGAACTCGGAGAGTGCAGTCCAGACTTGCCACGGTTTCGCACAAGTGACCCATCCGTAATTCCAGAATAAGGAAGGTCGCCCGTTTTCGACATCATGATAATTCTTCTTCTCTTTTTACTAACTGACATCTATACTACCATCCTGTTTGACGTATCCATTCCTCCAGACGAACATATAACAATTGCTGGTATTCAGCACAGCGGTAATCGAACCCGAAAGTGAATATTTGGCAGGCTAAAATCCCCACTTTTACGGGGTCCGAAAATAATGATTCCTTAATGTCGATACAATTTTACAAAAAAAAACCGACACCCTGTTTTTTCATCATGTTAAAATGTCCTTCAGACGGGGAACACTTTCACATGCAAAAAGAAAATCATTTCGTACGTTTTCTCTGGATGGCGGGTAGAATTTGACACATTTTCATAAAAATTTATGGAGATTTTCAAAAAAGTTGAAGGAGGTTTAAGGAGGATGTCACGTCTTTCATTTTCAATTTCAATAGCTCACATGTCTCCGAAAATAATGGCACCAGGGAGGGGGGCGCACTTTTCGGCACTCTTAACTGACCATGTCCCCACATAAAAATTAGAGATAGAGGGCCAGGACGTGTAGTGGTGTGTTATAGGCCCGTTCTGTTTGTTTTAAACCAGGAAGTCAAATGGAGTCAGGGATATTCTTCAATATTGATGCGTCTTTATGCGAAACAAATGTGAAAATAGAACCATAAATCTATATACATTGTGTTCAGATTTCTTTCCGGGAAAACGCGTAAAACGCATCTCCGGCCACCTGAGACCCCGAAGCTTCCGGGGCCTAGGTGGCCCCTGGACCCTCGCCTGTTGGGCTGTGATAGTGGGTCCCCCACTTTCAATTACATTCCGACGCCACTGGGCACGAGTATGCCCATTCAGAAAATATATACTTTTGCGCTTTTTTCTTGAAGATTCAAAAACTATTTATGTCTGAAGAGCCGAACCCATGACTGAAGAGAACCATGCGCACGTCGGCCTTACACTTTGAAGTGTGAGAGGTCTAGGAAGGGGAAATAGTAAAATAGTGCGTGCCAGGAGAGGGATTCGAACCCGGCGTCACATGCGTGGACCACTATACTCATATCCCAGGTGAAGGAAATATCATGGATCTTGAGACGACGAAAGAAAAAGAAGAAATCTTTGAAGCAGCATGGAACCAGACACCCTCCATTCACCTTCCATCCACCATACAAAACACTGAGGACAGCACACAAGACACAGGCAGGACGCTTACATGGTGCAATAAAGACAAGTGATATTACAGTGCTGGACATCACATTATCAAGTTCCTGTTCATAATGTGATGTCCGTTGGGTTATGTATGCGTAATATCTAGAGCTATGTTTGAATAGTTGTCTGTACAGCTACGTGCGAGTGAGGTTCCTACAGCTATGTGTAAGTGATGTCTGTACAGCTATAAATGAGTTAAGTTCGCCCAACTAGGCATGGATAAAGTATTGCAGCTATGTGTGAATAACGTCAATACAGCCATGTCTGCAAAGCTATGGACCAGTTTGTTTTGTACAGTTAAGTATGCTGAATATGTGTAGGCCTACTGCTGTGTGAATAAGGTGTGTACTATTATTTGTGTGTAGTTTCTGTACAGCTTTTTTATCCGTAATGTCTGTAGCTACGTGGGTATGAGGTATGTACAGCTATATGTCTGTAGAGCTACGCGGGTGTAAGCTATATGTGAGTAAGGTCCATAAAGCTGTGTGCGCAAGATCCCTGCCGCTATGTGTGTGTAAGGACGTACACGACTGTGTGCGACTGTTGTGTGGATGAGTATTAGGGTCCGCACGATTATACCACGATATGTCCAGTACTGTCCATGGGCGAGCAAAGTGTAAGTGTGGACTGTACAACTATGTATGGCTCAGGTCTGTGTGAATATGTACGGCTATGACGTTTTTGGCGGTAGTAACATGAGCATGCGCACTCGCCTGGTGGTACACCCGGCACCCGATAGCCTATAGGGCATAGAGTACACCCGGGAGTGTGATATACCATCAGGCGAGTGTGCATGCGTGCGATGACGTCACTTTACTCCACAACGAATTACACACAACTACCCCATAACTCTCACAACTGACTGCACTTCATTACTATTTCTCGACTGTGCATGCGCAACATGACGTGACCGGACATAATCAACACCCCAGTCTGGCTCTACTTTAATAGTACACACCATACGACCCATCTGGACTATTTTACCATCACGAGTACGTATCCAGTCAGACTCTCCGATGAGATATTCAATAGAATACAGGCACGACTCATTTGTAGCAAGGATAGCCTACACCACTCAAAATGCCTTTTTCTACTACTCCACGCCTACGCAGATTGACGGTACTTCCACTAACAACCACCGCAGCTGGACTGCATGAGCTCTTCAATATTACATCCCACACGGTCCATTTAGACCACAGATGGTTCACCTAGGCCCGAAAACGTCCACTCGAAATGCCCTTTTTCTAATACTGCAGGACTGCGCATGCGCAGATTGACGGCACTTCCAATACAAACCACGCCAGTCGGACTCCACGAGCGCTTCAATATAATACATCCCAAAACCCATTTGGACCAGGCATGATCCACCTCGGCTTCTCCATGACTGCGCATTCGCAGATGGACGGCATTTCCACTAACAACCACCCCAGTCTGACTTTGTCCAGCGAGCGCTTCAACATGAGACGCCACTCGGTTCATTTGGACCCGGGGTGGTCCAACTCTACACCAAAACGCCCACTCAAAATGCCCTTTTTCTACTTCTGCCCGACATTTCCCATACAAACCAGTCGGACAGCCAGTCGGACTTCACTCCACGAGCGCTCCAATGTGATACATCCTAGGACCCATTTGAACCAGGGATGGTCCACCTCAACCCGAAAACGTCCCCCCCGCGCCTGCTCAAGCTTGTCCATAGTGCTTTCATGGAACTTTTCAGCGAACGTCATCCAATGGCCTTGAGACCCGCCCATCGTAGCCTACAGTATCAGACAAAAAAACAAGGTCCCACACTCAATAGATTCCTCCATACGAAAACGTCTGTGGCTTCAGTCCGTTTTCCCAAATTTTGGCTATATATCCAGATTTTTTCAAGTCCAAGATTTTCATGCATCCCAGATATGGGCAGATGGCGCCACAATCGCCATCATCCGGGTTATTCGGCTCTGGGTGCCATTCATTTGCGTACACTTCGCCATCCATAAGATGGCTTGCGAATCGTGAGTCTCCATTATTGCGGAGCGATATCCGGTATATTACGGGATTCTGTTCGGCCTTCATCCGGCAGAGAACAGACTCGAGAAATCTGATAAATTACAGGTTTTCAAACCACTTGGGAAACAGATATAGGCTAGGCTTACAAAATATATAGGTATAAATAACTTTCGTATCACCCAAGAGGTGTGGTAGATCTGTAATTTTCAACAAGTAGGGCATCACATGATTCGAAAATGGCGAGTTACGTTGGGGTTACGTCGGTAGACTTTAGCTGATTGGCTGACGAAGTCACGTGGTATTGATTTCTGGAAATTCCCTCTCGCACTTGCCGAAAGTAGGCTGTAAATGGATACACACGATCCCAGGGTCAGTCTTACCGCGTATAGATGACCGAGATGGTTACAGGTTGGGTGCCATTTAGTTTGTACCGACGTCAGGCGAACATATAGGGCTTCATTCAGAAACGAGAGAGAGTAATATTGTTGAACGCGACGTTAAACCAATTATGGTTTAACGTCGCGTTCAACAATATTTCAGCTATATAGCGACGCTCAAACAAAATTCTAAGTATTCAAGTTACTATTTGCTGTCCTCCTAGTACTCTCGGAAACTCAGATATAGATATACCATCTTGGTTTTCCTAGATTTGTATCATTGCTACACTCCATCATATTGTGAGTCCCTAAATGGATGCCATGCCAATATCCTTAAGGTTCCAGCATCCCTAATAGGCTCGATAAAAAATTACCAGAGTATTAAAAAACATTATTCGCTCTTTGAGTTGGTGAAAAGAAGTCAGTAATGAAAAAAGTATTTTTTTGTACGGAAAATCAGCTTTGAGAAGGAGCAGTTAGTCAAGACGTCTGGAAATACCCACTAAAGACGATTAGATGCATGGTGAGCACTGCAAGTGATCCACGTATGTTTGGTGATCAATGGATCAAGGACGGTAATTAACTTTCTTCAAACTTTTTAACAAATAATATTGAAAGTTAGGTAACATTTATATTGGGTTATATAAGACGCTTAGTTTGATTGGGAGAAACGTCCGGTAACAAACTCAAGAAATCGCTCCTCGGCAGTTTTTGCTCGTTTTTTTTTCGTTAATTTTTTTGCCACGTTTTTCAGATTGGCATTCTAATAACTCCTGTGCTATTTTGAACTTATGAAAGACACGTATACATTTATAGAACTAAGTACACCCTCAGAAATATTCAGGGAATAATACTGAATAGATCAGGCTGCACATCCACAACTCAATTTCCGGGATTTTACCTGAAATCCAGGGATAATTTTCTGAAATTCAGGTATATCATCCATGAATTAAGCTAAATTACCTGAATTTTAGGGGATTTTACGTACCTGAATAGGGTCGGGAACTTAGTAATCAGGGTGGTAGATTTGCCTGAATTTCAGGGAAAGTCCTCCCATTCAGGGATCTTTTTTTGTGAAATTCAGGAAATTATCCCTGGATTTCAGGTAAAATCCCTGAAATTGAATTGTGGATGTGCAGCCTGATCTATTCAGGATTATTCCCTGAATATTTCTGAAAGTGTAAGAGTGCCTCAGGTTTGCCTCCGTTCAGAAGATATCGGTAATTATTAAACTGCCATAAAATCATTCACAGGACGGAACGAAAAACAGATGAGGCACGTCAATTTTGTTTGAAAGGAACATTTTATGAATCTTAAATGTCAAATATAGTCCATGAATACTTTAGCTATTTAGCGAGGACAGTTGTATGCTCTATTTTCGTTCAAACAATACAGATTTAGTAACCAGAAGAACAAAATAGTAGAAAATATATAACTCGCTTTGGTCAGTTCTTTTATTGCAATTTAATTGGACAAAATCTGATACGATGTTGAAAATCGTATCAGATATACAGTTCAATTTTCGTTTCATTTTTTCACAAGTTGAAGAATTAAAAACAAATATGAACGCTCATTTTCTACTTGTCTTTTTTCAAGTTTTATTTCAGGTTTCGGGTGATCGATCCCGGGCCGACTCACTCCAAAGACTTAAAAAATGAAAAAATGAAGTTGTATCTTCACCGTTTGGCGCTCAGCAGGAAGAGGATAGATCAAGGACTGGTTGGCTAGGTGTCAGATAATTTGACTGGGCGTCGTGATATGACAAAATCTGTTGAAAGCGACGTTAAAAACATACTCACTCACTCCCCCACCTCTGCAAATATTAGAAACAGCGCATTTTCTCGCTGTCTAAAAGAGATAGCATATGTATACATATCCGCCATGTTTGATCTTCCAGGAGCTGCGGACATTCTGTCACCATTGCCAGGGGTTCAGTTCAAATCGCGTGGAGACAGTCGAAGCAAATCGAGAGAGAGATTTGCCTGGGAATGTTTGCTCCGGTATTGGAGTACAGTGCGATGTCGATAGCCGATTTAGATGTCTAACTTCTTTCTTATAAGGCTATGCTATGGATAACAACTTCTTTATTACTGTGAAGCTGACGTTTCGTTGGAGATACTTCCAACTTTTTAGATTAGCTTTGAACAAGTTGGAAGTATCTCCAACGAAACGTCAGTTCCACAGCAACAAAGAAGTTGTTATCCATAGAATAGCTTTGTGTGATCTTTTTATGCATTAAATGGCCCCAGATGAGAACGTTCGTTTTCGAATATTTTATTCTCCGACGTGTGAAAGCAAAAACTGAAATTGAAAATGGAAAGTCCAATTTTAACTCGTGAATCAAGAATTGAAAATTGAATTGCTAAGTGTTGCACGGACCGCTACTGGAACATTATGGTGTGACATGTCTGCAGGTAAACGATGATTGATTTTGCTTTCACAATCATGGAATGAAGCCATTGCCGCATAGAACAAAACACATCGATGTGTACGTAAATTTAAGTTGCTTACCTGTAATATAAACTGTTTTTGTCTCTAATGTTGGTCAAAGTAAACAACATCTAGTGATCCCCAAGGTTCTCGCTAATCAGCTCGGTGACCAGACAATATCCAGACTGCTTGTCTGTCACCAGTGGGCGGTACCTCATCTGATATCGGCGTAAGATAATTCTTCCAGGCACCAGAGATGCCGGTTGTTGATCTGAAACCACACCTGCCTATAACAGAAGCTGTTTAAAGTCGCGTTCGAAGTCACCTTGGCTCGTCATATTTATTGCTATGATGTACCGTTGTATGCCATGATCAGCTCTAAAGTACATTCTTGAAAAATGATTTGATGCCGAGACTTTTGATTTTGAGTTTTCTGCATGTTTTCTCGGTTATTCTGCATTTCTGGTCTTCATTAATACATATATATTTGATCTTGATTAATCTGCATATATATTTGATCTGGATTGATAAATCCACATGTTTTTTCAGGTATGCCTATTCGCATTTCTTGGTCTTGATTATTCTGCTTTAATTTAATTCCATCGAGGCCATAGAAGCCTGATGGGATTAACTTTCTATTTCTATTTAGGTCTCTTTATAGAAGCATATCCATGTTGGAAGATGTATAGGCGGTAGAAGTTCAGGAATCCTGTTAAATGGTTCTTTATTGAACCATTTTCGAGGGCTCGTATTCAATTAAGAACGCGTATATACAGGCCCTATGTTTACTAACAAATTCCCCGCCACCGACATGACCGAGGAACAGTGAACATCATGAAAAGGAGGGTCGAGATCGGTTAATTAGAAAATTTTCCTACGAAGTATAGGCTACAATCTGCAAATTGTCCGGTAGTCAGTGGGTGAGTCCATCCGAATCCTTTCGTCCGCAAAATAAGGAGAACCGTTCGAACCTTGATGTTTTGCATGAAGGTGCATTAGGGGACTGTTACCAGCAAGTTCTGAGCTGACCTACTTTTGATGAAAATTTCTGGTGATTTTTTATGAAAATCACCGGTGATTCTGAATTGGGCTGTGCCCATCTTATTATAGGCAGGATTTCAACTTGGGGCGGGGGGATTTCCAAGTGCGCGTCGGAGTCCTAATGCCTACCCTACTTCGTAGGTCCTGTGACGTTAGTCACGCTGTCATGTACATCTTCTTCAGAACAAAAAATTCCAAATTATCTACGCTTGACCAAAGTAAGGGGTTGCTTACACTTGACAGCGAGCGACCTCACATTTGGAGGTGAGATGGGTGAGAGCGGGAGTGGTATGAAGCTGTGACGGCTGAATTATGAATGACGGACCAGACGCTTGTAATGAAGGTAAGGCTATAATTGCTTAGAACTCGGGATGAAACCAAACAGTAATTACTTTCTTATCAAATACACTCTCAGACGCAACTTAGAGAATGATAACCCTCGAGTTTATTTGCAGGGCAGTAAACTCGAGGTTACACCAAACAATAAGAACATAATAGAAAAGAATATATGAAAAAAAACACTACCAGGCGCGATTTAAAGAACACGATAACTCTAAATAGTCAGGGCTGTTAGGGATTGTTTGGTTCACATTCTTCCAAAAGCTCCAAATTTGGCCCATATGTCGCCCATACCATACTATTTCGATTTTTGACGGGCGCCAAGACGGGCGCCCCCTAGGGCCGCCATATTCGGCGAAATTCAATATGGTCGCCACCCGGGTTAGAGGTCAATCACTAAAAGGGCTAGAAATATGAATAATAGCACTTTTTAGTGGTTTTGGGGGTCGGAGAATCTGATTGTGATCTTATTTAAACGATTTGAGGTCAAGGTCACCTTTAAGGTGATATATAAGATATATAAACTGTCCCATTCTATTGGTGTCCAGGGTTGAGTCACCCGAATCTGGCCTTATTTTGGCGATTCGGGGTAATATTTCATTTGAGAGTCGCGATAGAGGTCATCCGAACCAGAGGTCAATTGTAGGTATAACACCAAAAGAACCACAAATGATATCATAGAGGTTTGTGTCATTCTCCGATTCTGAACTTATTTTGAAGATTTGAAGTCACCTCATTTTGGGGTCAAAGGTCAAAGATCAACCGTTACCACTAAGAACAATCGAACGAAGATTATTCAGGAACAAATTATATCACAATACTTCGTAACCCAGAAACTCTGGCTGTGATAGGTAAATTTAGGGTAAGGGGGCGTGGCATTCCTATCACAGCCCAGATCGCACCTAGGTTAAATTTTAGCGATAAAAATTTGACTGGCGAAGAGCAACTTTTCGCTGACGAAAATAACGAAACGGGAGAGAAAAAATATGCCAATTTGATACAGTTTGACCGACCTGAGCTTCTTTCACCATGTACCATCTCTAATGACTGTTTGGGACTCCAAAAAATTAGTGACGACGAAGAAAACACAATAAACGCTCGATTTCGATGTTTACCGCCATTTCCTCAGATTACAGCTCAACGAGACTTGGCCGCGCGTGCGCACTAGTATCGTGACCTTTCTGATATGACTATGGTGAAATGGACGAGTCACGTGGTCAGAAAGGTCAATCGCGTTGGAAATCTCGAGCTCTCAACGAGACTGAAAATGGCGGCAACTTGACGAGTTAGATGACAAAATTAGAGTTTGGAAGAAGATTTCGTCTAACGGAATGAGTCATTAGTTGATTATCAAAGTTCTGGAGATGCCAAATCATATTATTTATTCGATAAAATGCTTTTCGTGCCTTTGTCTCAATTCCCCACGCCGTGTGCAGTTGAAGATCTCGAGCGACTGACGTCTTATTTATTTTTTTCCTTTTCGGTCTGTATATGTGATTCGGGCTAAAGGGGTCAGCAACAACAATAATAAAAAAAAAAAATAGACCCCTTAGCCGATGTTTTCGGGCTAAATACTTCGGAGATGACATCTGCTGACAAAATACTATAACTATGCCGCTACGCCGCTATGTGTATTTAAATGTTCGGAATACAATACGAAGACCGCTTTAGCAACAATATACCAATGATTATTAGTGCCTATACCTTCTGGCTTGCGCTCTCAAGAAACTGTGAGTCGGGTCGCACCCAGTAAGGCTGTGGAAGAGGGGTAGTCCCAAGGATTTGACGGACCGAGATCGGAACAAATGGTATGGACTGGAATGTCACAATATTTTTTTCCAGTACCGAAGCCCACCAAGAGTTCCGATAGACCAAGTGTCTCCAAAGACCGGACATCGCTGTCCATCGTGCGAACATAGGCTGTTATATGACCCTCCTCCGTGGCATGTGCTAGATGCAGGAGGACCCTGGTGTCCGCCTTTGAATGGTTGCACGGTTGAAGTATTGTGAGGTCACAACGCCTGTTGAAGAACACGGACTCAAAACGGGTACACAGAAGGAGCTTTCCGCTCATGTCAGTCTTGGAGATCTGTGTGCTGATGAATGAGAACGGCTCCTTTTGTTAACATTTTTTAAGAATCCGCTGATCCATTCATACTTCGGGATTTTAGGGTTTCAGGAAAAAGTATTGTGGCATTCCAGTCCAAACCATCTGTTCCGATCTTGGTCCTTCAAAGTCCGTGGCACTACCTCTCTTTCACATCTTAACGGGGTGCAAGACGACTTCACAGTTTCTTGGATGTGGCAAAAAGACCGCCTGGGCAGCCTGTACAAGCATATCGGACCCCACCGACACACTAGTGGCTCTCACGCATGATCCTGACACTCTCGAGTCCGTGCATATGGAGCTTATAGAACGCTTCATCGTACTAATAATGTACAGCAAGGGATGTGGTGCAGCCGGTGTCAATGAGGCCAAGCATCACCTCTTCACTACTGCAACTAGATCGCTGGAAAACATCCCACCTCCCAAGCCGCGCTTTTGCAGCATGTGAAGCGAGCGCTGTTGCAAGCGAGTTTCTACGGGAGTCGCTTCACTCCAGCAGGAAATCCCTGACTTAAGTGAGTGGAGCTGGCACAAAGATTGCACCAGTACATGGCAACCGCTATGGACCACTCTCAGCGACACTTCTATGGCATATGCCATTCTCATGCACTGCGGCTGACTCAAGACATGCACGGGAAGGTGCAAATGCAACTGTGCTGATGTCCGATACACGACCCTCTGCAAATGCGAAGGCGGGTGCGTTAATAACGAGGGCGGTGATGACAAGTATTATTTATTGCTGGCATCATAGAGCGCAAGCCAGAAGGCATATGTAGTAAAAGTAATCATTGGTATACTGTTGCTTAAGCGGTCTTTGTTTTGTACTTTGAGCATTTAAATGCACGTAGCGGCATAGTTATAGCATTTTGTCAGCAGATGTCATCTCCGAAGTATTTTAGTAACATTTGTTCCTGAATAATCTTGTTTCGATTGTTTTTAGTAGCAACTGTTGATTTTTGACCTTTAATTCTCAAATGAGGTGACCATGACCTCAAATCGTCAAAATAAGGTCAGAATCTAATTCTCCGATGCCACAAAGCCCTATGGTATTATTTGTGATTCTAGCCCTTTTGATGTTTCCTATAATTGACCTCCGGTTGATCTCTGTTTCGGGTCACCCCTGTCGTGAACCCCACATGCAATATTGCCTCAAATTGTCAAAATATGGCCAGATTCGGGTTACTCAACCCCGAAAATCGATAAAATGAGTTAGTTTGTATATCTCGACTAAAAACCACTAAAAATGACGAATTTGATTCCAAAATGATCTTTAGGGTAACCTTGACCTCCAATCGTTGAAACAAGATCAGAATCAGATTCCCTGACACCGATAACCACTAAAAAGTTGTATTATTCATGATTCTAGCCATTTTGTTGTTTTAAATACGATTGACCTCTAACCCGGGTGGCAGCCATAATGAATTTCGCCAATATGGCGGCCCCAGGGGGCGACTACCTTGGCGCCCGTCAAAAATCGAAAAGGTATTGTATGGGTGACATATGAGCCAAATTTGGTGCTTTTGGAAGAATCTGAACCAAACAGTCCCTTTTATGCCCTAGCATCCCGGACTAAAAGTTTATTTGCAAGGACAATAAACTTGAGACGATGTTGCACCAAATAATCACAGTCGTTATGTATTTCATGTGTGGATGTTTGCACTGGCACAGGGACGTATTAAACAAAACTTAGTTCCTAAAAATGTATCAATGATATGCTTATTTAATTAATCTATTTATTTATCTAATTGCTAGTTATAGTATGGATGTGTGAACACAAAGAACGACAAGACAAGAATACCAACCCCCAAGTGAACCGATCAGACGCGTTAATACCCTGATTATCAAATCGTAAAACTGTTCTATAGAGACCGTTTTACGATTTGATAACCAGGGTATCATATACAGAACCAACAAACCATCCAGTATCAAACAAGAAATTGATTCTTTGACTTTCACGTAAAATAGGACATAGTCTGCCATCCTGCACCCTGATACTCACCCCAAGCACGGTTACATACACATATTTCTGGAAACCCCTCGCAGTTCTACCAGATTTTTTTCTGGACGGCTTTGTGTGAACGAGAGGGGCGCAAAGACAAAGAATCAACAAAGCGATGCAACAGTATTTAGGGAGGGGGGAAGGTGGGGCAAAACCGACCCACGGGGCAAAACGGTACATTCATGAATTAATGCTAAGGAGTTGCCAATACCTGGCTAGAATTAGTGAAATCGTGATCTTAGTTTCCGCATACCAAACAATATGTTTTTAATTTGAGAGAGATGGCAACATTGACAAAATTAAGACAGACTAACAAAGTAGAACCATCCTGATCTTATAGATGCCTTATTTGGTGACACCAGAAAACATTGTTTCAACCGAGTTTCCGGACAACTGATGTTTTCCCAATGCCTGGCACACCAACATTTCAGGAAAGAAGTATGATAAAAATACTGGAACATTCCATTTTTCATGTCTCACTCAAAAGTTGAAAATATGCTATTCGTGGCGAAATGAAACCATCCTAGCGGGGCATAATGGGCCGGAGTTCCGTTTTACTCCTTATGGTCGATCCCTCGGTAAATTCATACCAAATTCTTGCGCATACGCAGTGATCAAGTGATCTGTTTTTTTTATTTTCGGGGGCCAAGGAATACAAATTGATTCCTCAAATTTTATCGTTCACAAATCGGCCCATAAGGATAGAAAATAATAACTGCTCTTAAATACTAATATTATTCAAACTCGAAGGATATTAATAATAAAATATAGCTGTTTTGTGTTAAAATGAGTTTAGGACGCTACATTTAACAATTTTTAATTTTCCTCTTACTTTTCGAACCATTGGCAAATATATACACTGTTATAAATCACACCGTAAATTCACAGTTTACAGTGTAAAACTACGTTGCACCGTATTTTACAATTACCGCTTTTTAACTGTAAAATGTTGCACCGTATTTTATAATTACCGTTTATTGACAGACATTCAACTGTAAATTATGTTGCACTGTAATTTACAATTACCGCTTTTTTTTAACATCCTTCAAACTGTATAATTACATGGTACCCTTGTCTACAATTATCGGTTCCGTGGCAATGTATATAGCTCACTGGAAGGCCGAAATGGCTATTGCTCTTTCGCGTATTTCAGCTCTTCGTGTTTACAAATGCGGTCACCACAAATTATTACACGAATACTGGGACACAACTCCAAGTCAGATAAAACCAATACCAAACCGTATTATTGACCGAAAATTAAAGTTAGCCGCTGCGTTCGTCCAGATAATGTGTTCTGATAATGCTCTGAATGTTGTATCAAAACGCAGGTGTCGGATGTTTCCTGCAACTGAGCGTTTCGTGTGCAAAGATATCAACCTCCTTTCAGTGAAAACAGGAGAAAAACAGATTAATGTGTTTACGATTAAATGTACTGTAAACCCCAAGATACATTTACTGTGAAATAAGAGTAATATATAACAGTATATGCAACTTGTCTATCCATCTTAACCATAATAATCAATCACGTTTGATGCTAAACAGATTAGGGCGATCCCGCTCTCTAAAATGGAAGTCAAAAAGATCGTTTTTGCTCAATAACTTTTGATTCCTTCTTACCCAATGCATCAAAATTCCAGTCGCATTGATTTATCTATTTTTCCATGTTATAAAATTAATTTGCCATGTGAAGAACCAACCAATGTTGTTTAAACAGCGCCAGGGATGTTTGGCCTATTATTATGCAAATTAGATAGATGACAATTTACTTTTTTACTACCATTTAATGTGGATAGATATGTCTGTATGCGCCTCAAGAGGATTTTGCTGAATTCATTACGTGAACTGATTTATTGAGCGAAAACGAGCCTTTTTACCTCCATTTTAGAGAGCGGGATTCCCCTAACCGGTTAAATAGCCAAATTATGACGAGCAACTAGGCGGATGATTATCGTAAGATTAGCATTATGTTTCCTATTGGGGCAAAACGGATCACAGGTTGGCATAATGAAGGCAATACTGTGTAGAGCACAAGAGAGCGCTCAAAGTTAGGAGTTCGGTTTTGCCCTACCTTCCCCCATGACCCAAATTACAAAAATAGATAAAAAACTTAGTATGTATAGGCAATATCCTTAACTACATTCTCTTGAATGATATCTCTCTTCACTGTACTTTTTTTAATCTATTTGTAAACATGTAGCGCTTGTAACGATATCTGATGAACAAAGAAATGTATAACGAACTCCAAATTGTGTTGACGGGCCGCGAAATCCGTATGGGAAGCGGCCCTTTAACTATAATTTCAACAGCTTAGATCCATAAGTTGACTACCGTACCAAGACAACCGTCGTGTCGGATTTGAAGTGATGAAAAGAAATCTCTCAGATGCAGACCCGAAAATCAGACGTTACGATACCAGAAGAGCAACCTCTCCACAGCGCATGCTCCGTTTCACAGGCTCACTTCACTTATGTCCCTGCTTCCAATAGAGGAAGTCGACCTTTACGACGTAGTTATGACGTATACGGGCACACCCCTCGGACACACCGCGTTGTTTGAATCCGACTGAATAAATCTGAAATGCGCGTGCTGATACAACGGGATCGCCCACTTCCGTCCACTGTACGGACTTCTCGTCTCCGTCGTGTCTAGGTACACGACCTGTTCCATCGGTGGTTAAGTTCGACGTCTATCTTCATTCCCCCGGTCGTCTTCCACTCCCGGGCTGTATGGACTTCTCGTCTTCGTTGTGTCTGGGTATACGACCTGGACCCCTATAAGCGTTGGTAACTGTCAATGGATTCGGACAGCCTGGGAACGACAGTAGTACATAACTACCGGGAAGTAGCTGATTGACCTTTGACCTCAGAAATTTGCATATCACGTGACAGAGGTCAAAGGTCAATGAGTGCACTTCACCTGTATCCTTTCATCTTGACCTTGGATCATGTTTAGACATGTTAGGGTTTTTCCCATCACGTGCGGTATGACGTCACTTCCGGTCTGTGTGAATGGGGCGTGTGAATGGGACATGTACTGTCTGTGGGTTTTTTCCCTACAATATCGTTCACCTTCGTGTGTTTTCGGTGCGAAGGGTACGTTGGGTGAGAGGGGAACATGATAGGCCATGTACTGTCTGTACTTCCCGCCAGAATTTCGCTGTCGTCTGCTTGTCACGTGCCGAACACCTGGCTCCCCGAATTGCAACATTGTTGCACGTTCTCAAGATGATAGGCCATGCACTGTCTGTGGGGGTTTCCCCCGCCAGAATTTCGCTGTCGTCTGCTTGGGGTTGTCACGTGCCGAACACCTGGCTCCCCGAATTGCAACATTGTTGCACGTTCGATTGCCCTATATCCGGGTCCTATACCATTGATGGAATGCGTGTACTGTATTTGGGGAATCACGGGGAGATCACGTGATAGTTCAAGGTCATATTGAATGATAGGAATGCGTGTACAGCCCTGTTCATCTGTGGTTTACATCCGGGGACTTATATCCGGGTCCTTGGGTGTATGTAAAATTAGGATTTGTCCCGAAAATATAAAAAGCGGAACACGGACTTTATCCCTAAACTAGGGGAAAACACCTATCAACCCTATCCAAAAGGGGTCATATCGGTCCCCGGGCTTATCGGGGCCTGGGTGCATGGGCGGGTGCATGTAAAAGTTTCTCCAGAAAAAATATAAAAAACGGAACACGGACTTTACTCCTAAACTAGGGGAAAACCCCTATCAATGGCGTATATTGACTCCCATTGACCTTTGACCTCCAGAATAGAGTGCGTATATTCACTACCAATGACCTTTGACCTCAAAAATTTGCATATCGCGACCTTTGACAGCCAATCAGGAGCGACTATTTTGACCTCGTCTGACTGTATGCATGTACTGACTTGGTTCTGGGGGTTTTTCATCATGGGGAGTGCGCAGGTGTATGAATGATAGGAATGCATGTTCATTGACCTGTTCATTCATCCGGGGACTTGTTTACATCCGGGTCATTCATTGTGGTGGGTCTGCGCAAGTGTGTGACGTCACTTCCGGTTTCACTAAAACTACCTCCGAACACAGAAGAGTTCCAATTTTTCTCCGACCGCACGCGCGCGCGCGCGGCATCACCGGAAGTGCGCGGGTGAATTTCGGATTATCCTAGGCCACTGATTGGCTAATACGGTGCTCAAAGCCAGTTTCACCAAAATAACATTACACTGCCGAACAATGACGGACTTTCACGAAGGGGGCCGATTCACAGGGCGTAGTAGAAAAGAAAGCACATTTCTAACCTTATTGACCTTATGGCGCAAGCGAGTGTATAAAACCCAACAGGTACACTATAAAGCCACCTCTCTAACAGTTTGCTTTTCATTCCCCACCATGGCAGCGAGCGGAACAGAGCTTGCGTTATTCCAACTGACGTCCGACGTCTACCTCAACGTCAATGACGATCACCTGGAGCTGGTCCAAGACGCACCGCAGAAGGTGAAGATTTTGTTATCGCTATCAGGCTGGACTCTATTGACACGATTGTTACAGGGAAAAGAGCCCGAAAGGGATTTCATGCACGTGGAAGTCGGTGTGCACATACGCACTGCTGGAGAGGATTCCCTTTTTCCCCGGTTGGAACAGTGTGGAGGTACCCATATCACACTCTGTCCACCCTTATGGATGGCACTGAAAGATGTACTCCCCGAGGTGGATGACTTACTACACCCCGAGGTGAAAGAAGGGACTGTGACTACCCGGAGGCTTACACCTGACTGCACCCTATTGTTGTACCCCAAACGAGTGGTCCTCATCGATAGCGGACTTAGGTGTTGGTGTACGTCTGAACCCAAAGCGCACGTCTCTTTGTCACCGGAAGGATGGACTACCTTGAAACGTGTGTTGTTGGGTGACCTGGACGGTGATAGCATTCACCTGTGTGACGACGTCTACATTTTCTGCGGGCCCTTTTTCGCTCGACTCCTCTGTCTGAACGACGGTGGTTTTACCCTGGACCCCGATCTATGGACGGCTTTGGAACAAGTAGTCCCCATTGTCGATGAGGTACTATATCTATAGGAGCCACACAGTCTAGAGCGTCAGTCGCATCATGAAGCGAACCCGTAGGGACACCCGAAAGGATAAGGGTTAGGCTAATAAAAAGATTGACCTGTAATCTTTGATTGTTGTTGTTGCTCTCTTTTTGAACTAACCCATCAGAATAGTACGTATCGCGCGCATGTGTGACGTGGTGTATAAAACTCGCCCTCTGCATCCCACACCTCATTCCTACGGTTACAGAGCCATGACGGACACTCATCCCTATGCCACTCGCATTTTACAGCATGCGACCGTGGTTAATTCATTCACGGATTACCCAGCAGTGGTTCGGTCCATATTTGGAGATGGTGACGACAACGAGGGGCGACGCCAGATCCTGAAAGAGTTTACAGAAGCGGTCCTCGACAGAGTGCACTCGATGGAGAGGCGTGCTATCACCCACCACTACTGGACTATGACAGCCATCCTTGATGCCCGGACTATGGATCACGAACGCTCACGCCGGAACCAGCTACGGCTCGTTGGCCTAGTAATGGTCTTTGCCCTATTGACCCTGACGCTGTGGCAATGACAGCGACAGAAAAAGAACGGCTTTTCAGAGCCTCTACAGATGCGCTTATGTGCAACGGATATATACGAGGGTCAATCACAGTGTGCGTCATTCACCGATCGTCATTGGGTCAACCACGTCACCGAGGGACCTGACCATAAATACGAGAGACAGTCAGAGTGTGTGTCATTCACCGTTCGTCGTTGGGTCAACCATGTCACCAGTTCTACGAGCCATCCTTCCCCTTACACCTTGGGTGGGGTTACACGTCTATGAAGATAAAGTCACCCTCGTGGAAGACCGTGGAGATGTTTGCTGGTCGCGCGCTGAGACCGTATCGAATACGGTTATGCTACACCGTGACGGCTGGACCAAATTTAAACGGGTGTTGAGCGGTGAGCTCGACGGAAACCTCATCCACATAGACAATGCCGTCTACGTACACCGTGGACCCTTCTTCCCACGCCTGGGCCGCTACCAAGACCCTACGCGAGGCTTCACCCTAGACTCCGATCTGTGGACAGCCTTCGAGAAAGTGGTGCCTATCGTGGACCAGCTGTTTACACCGGACGAGCGATCAGCTGTTCAGTTGGGCTGGGCTCGTGCCCTGAGTGAAGCGGCGGCAGAACCCAACGAACAAATTACCAAACCTGGCAATGAACCAGACGACCATGCCATTGATTATCCGGCTAGACTGTCAGCCCAGTGACATGACCACCCGATCCTTTGATCTCACGGGGTTCTTCCTATAAATACGCGAGACAGTACAAATCTTGTACCATTCACGTACTGATCATGACGGAGGCAGTACGGGCGTATCTCAGCTTGACCCCCGAGGTCTTCCTGCACGTCTATGTGGATAAGGTCGATATCATGGAGGAGGTAGGAGACATCTGTGATGCAGACCCTACACAACCGTGCCCAGCTCATATTCGTCTGTCCCGGGAGGGCTGGACCAAATTCAAACGGGTGTTGTCTGGTGAACTGGACGGCGATCTCATCCACTTGTGTCACGATGTGTACATCCGACGCGGCCCCTTCTTTGCTCAATTGGCTCGGCTAGATGGAGGTACAGTGCATTTTACCCTTCACCCTGTTCTATGGTCTGCATTGGAAGATGCCGTGGCAGATGTGGATCAAGTGCTTACGGAGGAAGAGCGGTCATCAGACGAGTTGGACTGGTTATTTACCATGGACAATGTGCTGGCAGAAGCCAACGAAGAAAATCAGAAAGAAACTCCGGCCCAAGATATACCGTTATAAATAAACGATAGAGCCAGGGTCCATCATCATTTGTCACCATGAAGAGCTGGGAGAAGGTGTTGGATAACTTATACTACAGTCCCGACAGTCCGGCGGCCTATAGTGCATTGTCGGCTCTCTACCTATACCTTACCTCGATCTGTCCGTCGCCATTTTCTACGAAACCGGGTCATCGTGGGTGGTATAGATGCCCAGTGGCAAGCGGATTGGTCGATATGAGCGCCTTTGCCAAACACAACGATGGGAAGCGGTATATCTTGACGTGCATCGATATCCTGTCGAAGTATGCGTGGGTGGTACCCATCCGGACGAAAACGGGTGCGAATCTCATAGCGGCGTTCAAGGACATCTTCAAGACCGGGCGCAAACCCTTGTATTTGCAAACCGACGAAGGCACGGAATTCGTCAACAGACCGTTCCAACAGTTTCTGAAAGCCCAGAAGGTGTTTTTCTTCCATACGTACAACGAGACCAAGGCTTCCGTTGTGGAAAGGTTCAACAGGAAAGGTTCAAAGGAAAGGTTCAAAGGCCGCATGTATAAATATTTCACCTATAAGAATACAAGGCGGTACATCGATGTTCTCCCGAAACTTGTGAGTGGATACAATCGAGCCTATCACCGGAGTATAGAGAAAGCCCCCATTACCGTCACCCAGCGCAATGAAGCCCAAATCCGGCGTGTCTTGTACCCCAGGCAATCGCAGCGAACGCCGAAGGAGGTGTTCAAGGTCGGGGACCCTGTACGGATCAGTAAAGTCAAAGGTCAATTTGAGAAAAGTTACTTGCCCAACTGGAGCGATGAGCACTTCCTGATTAAACGGCGCCTACCCCGACAGCAGGAGTCTATGAACTGGAAGATCTTCAAGGGGAACCGTTGCTAGGGACGTTTTACGACACGGAATTACAGCCTGTCGTAAAAACAAAGCAAGACTACTACACGGTGGAGCAGATTTTGAAAACGGAACGCCGCCGTGGCAAACTGTTTCATTTCGTCAAATGGCAAGGCTGGCCCAGTTCCTTCAATTCCTGGGTCGCGGCCAACCAGGTGAAACGACTATAAAGCCAGACACCACTACCGTCATCCTTCATTCCACGTTCGATCATGAACACGGCGCTATGGACCAACAGCAGCTGCCTCTGAACACAGCGTCTCCCAAAACGCGCAAAGCGCAAGTGGGCTTTGTGGCCATAGTGCTAATCCTGCTGAGTGTGTTGTACGGAGGAGTGTTTTACGACGTAGCCTATCTCAGCACTCTACTTAACCAACTTAGAACTCCAGCCACCAGTCAAACCAGTCTACAGACCTTCTCTACACCAGTCAACCCCGTGATCGAAACGAGCCCAGTCATCACCACCACACCACGTGTACAAGCCACATCGGGCTCCATACCAAGTATACAGTCAACATCTACACCAAGTACATCCACTACGTCTGAAAACCCACCGGATTTCATCCCTCACAGTGAACAGACAACGACGACCGACGTTGTACCCACCACCATCACTCACAGTGAACAGACAACGACGACCGGCGTTGTACCCACCACCACTCCAGTTCACTCGTACCAAATTTACAAGAGCGGGTTACCACGACAGCGCATACAGCTCGAACCATGGACCCTCGGTGGCAGCATCCCTTCACTTGCGTCATCGCAGGACCGACGGGCTCCGGCAAAACGCACTTCGTCGGGAAGCTCCTTCAACACACCGACAGCATGATCACCCCACCCATTGCCCGAGTCGTGTGGTGTTATGGAGAATGGCAGGCAGCGTATGCAGCAATGCCCCATATCACGTTCGTGGAAGGCCTACCTAACCTGGCCAATTTGGAACCCGACACCTTGGTGGTTCTGGATGATTTCATGGCGGAGACGGATGCGCGCGTCACCCAACTCTTTACCAAAGGCAGCCATCATCGACGGCTCAGCATCATCTACATTGTGCAGAATCTGTTCAGTAAAAACAAAGAACATCGGAACATCAGCTTAAATGCCCACTATCTAGTGGTCTTCAAAAACCCGAGAGACACCACTCAACTGCTGCACCTGGCGAGACAGATGTATCCCGGCCGCACACCGTTTGCGTTGGAAGCCTTTAAAGATGCGACAACCCCTCAGCACGCGTATATGCTCTTCGACCTCAAGCAAGCCACCCCCGATCACCTTCGACTACGGACCGGCATCTTTCCCGGAGAGACCCACCACGTTTACATGCAAAAATAATGTAAACACACCCACAGTGGCTCCCTCAGCTGGGGTGTGTGTGTTTGATCATGGGGATAATAAAAAGAATTAATACCACATCATGGTTGACTTTGTCTCTGTTCGATATTCAGGAGGTAGCCCGCAAAAGGATAAAAAGAGCAGAGTTGTGGGTTCTAGCATTAGTTGTACTTGATGTCTGCGCGAGTACGGAAGCACGCCCCGACGCTCCGTGTATTGAAGACGGCCCCACCCGAGTTGGTACGAACCATTGTACGCGGTGCGGACCCTGACCTTGTACGCTGTCTGTGCGAGATAGGGTACAACCTGTTAAAAGGCAACGTACCACTGACTCCGGCTCAGAAGACCAAGTTGACCAAGCATAAGACAGGTCTCCGAACCCTAGTCCAGAAGCGAGTCTCTCAAACACAAAAGAAAAAAGTGTTACAGAAAGGTGGCTTTCTCGGGGCCATCTTAGCATCGTTGGCCGCTTCCGTGTTGGGTCCAGTATTGGGTGGACTCTTCGGCCGACAATGAACCACACGAAAAAAATGGTCCTCATCGAACCACGGTTCCTTCAAAACCTCCAATCACCCTACCCTGTTCCACCTACGGTGAAGACCATAAACACCCTCGATGAAGAGATGCAACAGATCTTACAAAGACCGGGGTTAAGCGACAGTGAGAAAGTACAACGGTACAATGAGACGCTTCAACGGTACATGACGTTCATGGACCAATACAAAACCCTCTCTACCTCACCACCACCACCACCATGCGACACACCGCCGACCTCAGCACAGCTCCAACAGCCGCCATTACCACCCACAGCCCCACAGTGGGTGGAAGATGAAGTCCTGAAGAGTGTACCTGCATCGTTCAAGAAACAAGCTGGCCTGGTATTACAACGGATGAAACAGAATCCTAACATGACTTGGAATGATAAAGGCGAACTACTGGTACAGAATCAGGTGGTGCCCGGTACCCACATGACGGATTTAGTGAATGACCTGATGCGTCAACGCAGGTCGCACACGGATCCTAGAGGATGGGAGGTCTTCGCTCAAGGCTTGAAAGACATGCATGTACGACAGGAATTGGTGGGGAACCCCCACCGCTGGGCCTTTATGCAGCGTGACTCACCGAGTCGTGCACCACGACAGACTCCACAACCTTGGGAAGCCGAGTGGGAACCGGAGTCACCCCCCAAAACACCACCACAACGGGCACCTTCTTTTCAGGCATTTAAAAACCCACCCTTGATCAGGACACCCCACATCTCCAGAGCCGTGACACGTAGCAAGTCACCGCAACGAACACGACGCCGGACACAACCGCCCAAGGCCTGGAACACCTATTAAAACCAACAGCAGCAGCAGGACAGCTCAGTCGCCATGTTTTACCTCACCCTACCCAGTAACAGTTCTCTGGATGTGTTTCCTGACAACACCGTGGCCAAGTACGTCACCCAGTTACCGCAACCGTTGCATTTATCTGGACGATGGGAATGTGGCCTCGTGGATATCCAATACCCTCACTCGTGGTACAACGTGCGAGCCAATGAAGTGTGGTACGAGGTGACCTACGAAGGCAAAAACACCCGAAGGCCAATACGATACCCCCAAGGAGTTCATGGATGGGCTGACAAGACTGTTGCATTATAAGGCTCTACGGGAGGTCACGAATACATCAAAACCCATCAAATCCTTTCCCTTCAAGAATCACGTGGACTTCGATTACAACGCACACAACGACAAGGCACAGATCCTTCTCACCGCCGACGTGAGTGTCGTACTGAGTCCTATCCTACAGCAAATGCTGGGTCTCGCTCACGCGACCTACACGGGTCCATCCGAGGACCATGGCCAGATCCCGATGGATATGAAGTCGGGTATGTACGGACTCTACGTCTACTCGGACGTAGTCGACAACCACATCGTGGGCGATATCAACACACCTCTGTTACGGGTGGTCCCCATTAAGAAGACGTATGGAGATCAAATCACCCACAGTTTCACCCACATGCTCTACCTGCCCGTACGACAAACCGACATCAACACTATCACGGTGGATATAAGAGATGACACGGGACGACCGGTGCCATTCGAACGAGGAAAAGTGGTGCTGACACTTCATTTTCGACAAGCACGTGCTCCCCACTTTGCATAATGAAAGTACCTTACGAGTGCGATGCACGCAGCTATATGGACTATTATGCCCAACAGGCCGGGGTGACTTTTCGGTCTTTAGCGGTGCACGCAGGCAACGAGGACATGGGCTTGGGAACATACTCGGCAGCATCGTCAAAACGTTCCTGCCCTTGGTGACGCGTGGGGTGAAAGCAATCGGCAAACAAGCGGTACGCAGTGGACTGCAAGTGGCCGGTGATGTCTTGGGGGGTACGGCACCCAAAGAAGCCTTGAAACGGCGGGCCAAAGAAGCGGGAGGCGTCTTGGTGGCCAAAGCACAACGCACCGTAGGGAATAAAAGAGCTGCCCCACCGAGACCACGCACCAGTCGACGACCGACCCAGCGACGACGCACATCGAAGACCCAGGATATCTTTTCTTAAACATGTCCTTGATCCACGCAGAGTCCTGTCCCTCCACCAACAGTGAATTTGATTTGTGGACCGTGCCGCCCACACAGACCAGTGCCGAACAAGGATTATGGGTGGAGCATCTCCCGCTCTCCAGCATCAACGAAATAAGGCCCATCGAGTTCACCATCAGTAATGCGGATACGGCCTATGTGGATTTAGCCCATACATATTTGTATGTGAAAGCCAAGGTGGTCAATGGGGATGGCTCCAGAATCATCCAAGCTGCAACGGTGGGCCCGACGAATCTCTGGCTGCACTCGATGTTTCAACAGGTCGATATTTTTCTCAGCGACAAACATATCAGTGACTCGACCAACACGTACCCCTATCAGCCTACATCGAGACACTGTTGTCGTATGGCCGAGAGGCTAAAAAATCTCAGCTGACAGCCGCTTTATTCTACCAGGACACACCCGAGCACATGGACACGGTGGACAATGTGGGATATAACAAACGGAAGGCTTTCACTGCGAACGGTGCCTCGGTGGATCTCATGGGTCGACTACACGCAGACATGTTCATGCAAGACCGGTACCTCTTGAACAAGATCCCCATCAAAATCCGACTGATACGGGCGCCTCCGACCTTCGCCTTGATGGCCACTAACGTAGATGGGCATGCAGCTGACTATAAGATTGTTATCCAAGACGCAGTCCTGTATGTCCGAAAAGTGAAACCGAATCCAGCCGTTCAATTGGGACACATGAAAGCCTTGGAAACAAAACCGGCCCAGTACCCTATCCGACGTGTACAAACCAAAGTGTTCTCTGTGCCTGCTGGAAATATGGGCGCAAACAAAGAAAACCTGTTCCTGGGGGAACTACCCAAGCGATTGATCCTGGCCTGTGTGGAAAATACCAGTTTCAGCGGAGCCTACCCAGAGAATCCGTTTGACTTTAAACATTTCGTCATCAATTTGTGGCCCTGCATGTGGATGGACAACAGGTGCCAGCCACGGCCTTAACACCGAACTTTGGGCGCAGGAATTTCATTCGAGCCTATCAGAGCCTGTTTACAGCCACCGGTCAAATCAACCAGGACGAAGGGAATATGATCAGTCGGGAGGACTACGTGAACGGATACAGGTTGTTCTGTTTCGATCTGACCCCCACCTTAGAGAACGACCATCAGCTGGCCCTGGCCAAGCAAGGCAAATTTACGGTTGGAAATCCACTTTGCACGAGCCCTGGGGACCACCGTCAATGTGATCTGCTACGCCGTGTTTGACAACATCATTCAAGTGGACAAGGCGCGCAACGTCCTGTGTGACTTTTCCACCTAACATGGATACAGACCAGATAACCACCGTGCTGGAGAATGACCCAGGGACACGTATGGTCTTTCAAGGGGTGTTCGCCCGAGATGTGTTCCCATTAGACCGTATGTATCCTGCTGCATACGTTCTCAACACGGACCCGATGGATCGGCCTGGTGAACATTGGGTGGCCGTGTACTTGACAGAACAGCAGGGCGAATACTTTGACCCGTACGGCCTGCCACCCCTCCATCCCGATTTAACAGACTTCATGGATCAAGGCACAGAGACGTGGTGTTGGAACAGTCAAACGTTGCAAAGCCTGACCAGTAGCGTGTGCGGACAATATTGCTTATTTTACCTGTACCATCGATGCCGGGGAAGGACCGTATCTACCATCGTACAGATGTTTTACGAGTACCCCAAGGCCGAGGACCGCGATGTACTCGTATATGACTGGGCCGCCCATCATTTCAATGTACAAGCCCCGTTCTGGGCTTAAGTTCTTTCAATGTACAAGCCCCCTGTTCTGGGCTTAAGTTTACAAGCCCCCTGTTCTGGGCTTCAGTTCTTTCAATGTACAAGCCCCCTGTTCTGGGCTTCAGTTCTTTCAATGTACAAGCCCCCTGTTCTGGGCTTCAGTTTTCACGTGGTTGTTCTCACGTTGTTGTTCACTGAATAAAAAAAAATGAGATCTCACCAAAAAACCCTGTCTTGTGTGTTTTCTATATGAGCATAGTGCATGAAGGCTATAACAGACATGTGGGGATTCGGTCAATGAATGAGAAAAGTAGCCAATCAGTGGCCTAGAATGGGGCCAAATGTAACCCATCAATGTCCAGAAAACAATGCAAGAGCACTGCAGTAAAATAGAGAGCCAATGAAATCAGCCCACAGACCAAGTATATGTTTTGGTCTAGGTTACGAGCGGGCATTCCAACATTTGACGAGGAGTTACAAGTTACAAGAGCCACAGGTGGAGTGAAGTGAGAAACAAAATGAGATCTCACAAAAACAAAACCTTGTCTTGTGTGTGTTTTCTATATGAGTATAATGCATGAAGGCTATAACAGACATGTGGGGATTCGGTGAAAACTGGCTTTGAACACCGTATTAGCCAATCAGTGGCCTAGGATAATCCGAAATTCACCCGCGCACTTTCGGTGATGCCGCGCACTTCCGGATAACCCGCGCGTGCGCGCGCGCTGCGGCCGGGACGGGGCGGGGCGGGCCGGGCCGGGGAAAACACGGACCCTACGTCTAAGTAAAAATTGGAACTCTTCTGTGTTCGGAGGTAGTTTTAGTGAAACCGGAAGTGACGTCACACACTTGAGCAGACCCACCACAATGAATGACCCGGATGTAAACAAGTCCCCGGATGAATGAACAGGTCAATGAACATGCATTCCTATCATTCAAATTACCTTGAACTATCACGTGACCTCTCCGTGACGGAAAAACCCAGAACCAAGTCAGTACATGCATCCCATAGTCCCAGGTCACGCCCGTTTCACGCAGACCGGAAGTGACGTCATACACCTGCGCACTCCCCATGATGAAAAACCCCCAGAACCAAGTCAGTACATGCATACAGTCAGACGAGGTCAAAATAGTCGCTCCTGATTGGCTGTCAAAGGTCGCGATATGCACATTTTTGAGGTCAACGGTCATTGGTAGTGAATATACGCACTCTATACTGGAGATCAAAGGTCAATGGGAGTCAATATACGCCATTGATAGGGGTTTTCCCCTAGTTTAGGGGTAAAGTCCGTGTTCCGTTTTTTATATTTTTTCTGGAGAAACTGTTACATGCGCCCACCCATGCACCCAGGCCCCGATAAGCCCGGGGACCGATATGACCCCTTTTGGATAGGGTTGATAGGTGTTTTCGCCTAGTTTAGGGATAAAGTCCGTGTTCCGCTTTTTATATTTTCGGGACAAATCCTAATTTTACATATACCCAAGGACCCGGATATAAGTCCCCGGATGTAAACCACAGATGAACAGGTCAGTACACGTATTCCTATCATTCAATATGACCTTGAACTATCACGTGATCTCCCCGTGATTCCCCAAATACAGTACACGCATTCCATCAATGGTATAGGACCCGGATATAGGGCAATCGAACGTGCAACAATGTTGCAATTCGGGGAGCCAGGTGTTCGGCACGTGACAACCCCAAGCAGACGACAGCGAAATTCTGGCGGCGAAAAACCCCCACAGACAGTACATGGCCTATCATCTTGAGAACGTCCAACAATGTTGCAATTCGGGGAGCCAGGTGTTCGGCACGTGACAAGCAGACGACAGCGAAATTCTGGCGGGAAGTACAGACAGTACATGGCCTATCATGTTCCCCTCTCACCGAACGTACCCTTCGCACCGAAAACACACGAAGGTGAACGATATTGTAGGGAAAAAACCCACAGACAGTACATGTCCCATTCACACGCCCCATTCACACAGACCGGAAGTGACGTCATACCGCACGTGATGGGAAAAACCCTAACATATCTAAACATGATCCAAGGTCAAGATGAAAGGATACAGGTCAAGTGCACTCATTGACCTTTGACCTCTGTCACGTGATATGCAAATTTCTGAGGTCAAAGGTCAATCAGCTACTTCCCGGTAGTTATATACTACTAACGACAGTACTCTCACCGTACAAAGGCTTCCACGTCACCGGCCCGTCTCTCCGTGACACACCGCAGGGCAAGTCAACTGCACGGCTAACCATGGCAGCAGACCGCACCCTCGTAGGAACAGATCCCAAGCTTCAGCGACCCCGCTCAACAGCGACTCACTCCGTGGCTCGGCTCACAGGAAGAATCATGAAACCAAGTGATCACGGCTACACAGTCCACACAGGATCTGGCGATACGGTCATCGATAACACAAGGTGGATGTGCAGGTACCTGGTTTGAGAACACTCCTTTTCCACTACTGTATGAAACAATATTAATAAATGGGTGAAAGCGAATTATATGACTTATATGCAAGTTTGTGGGAGACTGTATGTATATGGGTGTATGAATGGGTAGACCCTAGACTGAAGCCAGTGTTCACCCAGCATATGTAATGGGTATGAATGACAAATCCAAGCCGGAGATTGTGTGTGTAAGCGTGAATGAATGTCAACTCCTAGTCTGAAGCCGGCTGGCTGTGTTGTATGTATAAGGAAATGTATGGATAGGTAGACCCTAGCCGGAGCCGGCGGTCAACCAGTGTAGGAAATTTGTATGAATATCAAAGCCTAACCGAGGCCTGTGACTTGTGAGTGTAAGCGTGAATGAATGTCAACTTCTAGCCTGAAGTCGATGAGTTGTGTGTACAAGCAAATGTGTGCACGGACAATTGTTTGTGTAGGGTCTAGGATTAATTCGGTATAGCACTAAGCCTCTTCACAGGAAACTATTATTGGTCGGGGCCAATACCACACTTACGGTGTTGAGGTGAGGCACCTTAAAATTAAAAAAAATATATTTATGCAATTTCTCCGCAAAAGCTGCATGATAAATTAGCAAATATTAATCTGATGAGCAGTAAAATAGTTTTTGCCCACTTTTCGTCGCGGAAAATCAGAAACTTTGAAGGAAAATGACGAAAACTTCACTTTTCTGGTACCCCCGTCTATAAAGTCACGGAGTGTCAGCTCTCATTTTTTTGCCGTTCCGGAGATAGCGTAGAAAGTTTGGTAGGGGGCCATTTTGTCCCCCCCCCCCGCCAGGCCTGGTAGGGTTAACGAGGTAACTCTGAGGTGCTCTTGGGGTCCTTCATTAACATAATTGAGGCACACTGGATAATTACTTCATTGTTACCTCAAAGGCACCTCGAACCACACAAAGATACACCTCAGAGACACATAAAAAATAAGAGTGGCACACCTCGCTCAGTTATAAACCCACATCTCAAAGTGATTTCAGGGGTACTGAAAGGATGCCTCAAACAGTAAGGGATCCCTACCAGCTGCAGCTATAATCTGAAGTGAATATTCTCAGGCCGTCGCAGTCTTCTCGCTCCGGTCTTCCTCAGACCGGCCCCAAATATTACCCGGTCGAAAGAGTCCACCCTGATCGTCTATACTTTAATCCCCTGAGCTTAATCCGCATGACTGTGCAATACGATCGACACAGGTAGAGATGGAGGTAAAGTAATATTTACACCTTGGCTCCTAGTCGTCTATACTTAATCCCCAGTCGAAACAGGTAGCGATAAATTAGGTTTACGACCCGGATTTCTGTATTCTTTCTACCTCCAATATTTCGAAGACGCTCTCACCTCGAAATTTCTATCCGTTCACGTAGCTTCGACGGGAACACTTCCGTATATAGGCCCTCCGTTCTTCTGCGTATAAAGGTAGAAAATAACACTCCCCGGACGAAAACACATTACAAGAAGCAGCGCCATCTATTCACTTGAAGGGATAGGGCCGCTCTTCTGGGCGAGGTAGAAAATATTACCACAAAAACTCCCCGTCATTCTGGGGGTTTCCAGGACCACATTACAGGACTCCTTGATCAGTCTATCTGAATTTCCCTGAGACAATATGGCTTTGGAGGTAAATGTCAGCCGCCAACTCTCTTTATTAAATTTACATGATGACATCAAAGTTCATTTGCAACCTCCCTCATTCCGCCTGCCGCCCATAGACTATGACGTCACCAAACTATTGTCTGTCTCCTGGATCATCGTAGTAGACTGGTGACTGGGGTATTATTATGTCCCAGTGAGGTGGTTGTCAATCTGACTGGTGGCTGGGGTATTATTATGTCCCAGTGAGATGGTTGTCAATCTGACTGGTGACTGGGGTATTATTATGTCCCAGTGAGATGGTTGTCAATCTGACTGGTGGCTGGGGTATTATTATGCCCCAGTAAGGTGGTTGCCAGAAGAGAAACCAAAAATCGTCCAGGATTTCAATTACAAGCGTCTAGTCCGTCATTCAGAATCCAGCCGTCGTCCATTAGAGAATATTCGCGTCCATAATCCAAAGACCTATTCCATATTCCATATAACAGTATTAGCACCAAATTCAAAAAGACAATCATAGTATACATACACATAGGCTAGTTTTCTGCAAGAGAGAAGCGGTCAACAGTTTTCAATGATGCCGGCAAGACATCATGATGTTCCAAAAATATCAAATCCGTATCGCTGATCAGTATTCTTAATCCATAATATTCGTTGTAAAGTCGCCATCTAAAGAATGATGTATCTCAGTCACGCTTTGATTGTGACTATTCAAATGAGTACCATGAGGATCTTGAAGTACATGGGTTCGAAACGTAGCGCCATAGATTTTGCACGCTACGTTCGTATTTTGTTATCAGCATGGGATATGTATCGCCAAATTTGAGAAACTTTGAGTGTAGGCGCTTGGTGGAATAGCCCTGTTTTATAAGTTTCTGCACCATTGTTTTGTGACGTTGATTAAAATCGTCACATTTAACACAGGATCTAGCAAATGCTACTAAGCGAGATATGTATACGCCATATGCAGGTCCCACTGGAATATTACTGTCCAGAAAGGGATAGTTTACGATGTCGAAATTGTAATCATTTCTTTTGTCATAAAGTCGACGAGAGAGAATGTACGCTTCATTTTTATAGAGATATAGATCTAAATATGACGTGCTTGTAGGGCTATCTGTAGTTTCCTTCAAATCCAGTGAAGGTGGATATATATCCTTCACTGCGTCATTTATATAGTGATTATCCACAGCGAGAAGATCGTCTATATAGCGTTTGGTGAATGAGAAAGAACGGGCTTTGAATGGATCGGTTTTTGAAAGCGCCTGCATATAGTCATATCTCCAGTATGAATACCGAGACCGATCTCCAGTACCGGATTTGTTTCAAGATCCAAGACACCATTAGTAACTGTGAGATCCTCAGCTTCTGCGTTTGAGCATGGAAGACTTCCGGAAAACCAGCCGCAGCTGAAAGTCAAAGCAGCACATGAATAGCTAATATAAGTTTCATACAGTGAAGTGAAGTGAGTTGACCAAAGCAGTTGAGGTAAGGCGTAGTCGCAAGAAGATCTTCCCTCTAGGCCCTACCATTTGAAGAAAGACTGGGGAAGGCTTGACAATTGGCGATCTATCCAGGAAGGAAATGAACTTGACTAGTATATAGTGAAAACGGTCAGCCGGCTCATGAACTCGATCTTGTAGGTCAAACCACCTTGAAAGTCTAACTTTGATATAACCTTCAGTAATATCAACAGTGACCCGGCGGAGACGTGGAGCCCTCCACAGACGACTCGCGGACGACGTATCCAGCGTGTAGAAGTTTCGGCCCCTAAGACGACAAGGGCTTGTGCGCGATCTTAGATATTATAACGCAAGGTCGTCTGTTGACTCGAATGATGGTGTCTACATAACCCAGATAGATTCCAGTTCGGCTACGAGATTTCTCGAAGACTTGATAGCCTCTTTATATGAGACAGGATACAACAACGACGGAGTCCATGTCTGTTGAATATTATGCCGATTTATTGTATATTCATTCCCCCTAACTGAGGAATGATCGGTGGCATTCGGCAGGCAGACCAACATAGCTTCATTAACATCGGACCGTTTGTAAACGTCTTTCAAACTGAAGACGATACATCTATCATCGAGACATGATGGTGAATTAGTCTGCCTGTACACACCCACCATTCCATATACAATTCCAGTATATTACAGGGGCAAGCTAACCCGTCAAACTCTCTGCACAGTTGTGACATTTCGCTGGGCTATCTGTCTCATTTTCTAAAAATGCACATCAGACTTGGGATTCACAAAGTACAATTCAATGCAATTACATAGCCATTTTCTATATTAACCCCCAAATAAATTGAAATTATATAACTTTTTATGTTTTACAAAACCTGATCTAAAAGGTCATGAAAAGGAATCTCGGGGATAGCTTTATCAAAACAAACAGAACTTAAAATCAGAGCACATCATAATATATTAAGTCTGCATGCATACAAATTACTACAATATAAAATTGGTGACTGAGAAGTCGAACCTTACGTAATTGTATGGTGGCTAAGAAATTCCGTATTTCACACATCCCCCAGAAATGGAAGATGGATGATACTATCGGAGAAAGTGCATTCATCTCAAAGTAGAGAAACAAAAGTAACAAAATGCATAATTCATTAAAATGATTTCCAAAGTTCATAGACTATATTCATAGGTTAGTGCGTTATCCGCAATATCAGTTAAATACCTTGAATCATTGTCCAATAATCAGAGTCCATGTCCATAGCGTAGTGTCGTAATGTCACATTCAGCAAAATTTCGGCAAAACAAATTACTCCAAATACCATATATAACAGGCTAGTCACACCGCAACTGTACACATATCAAGGATGACCAAAACCAGTGCTGGAAAATTCTTCGAGTACCTCAGCTGCGAATCAAAAATAGTTTACCAAAACAAAACAATTTACTCAAAACATTTCATGTAAAGCAAAACAAAAATGGGCAAACAAAACAAAATCAAGTAGAACAGCATTTAAATACAACAAAATATCAAACAATGAAACAAAATAAACAAAAGAGTAACAACAACAAGAAGAGGGGAAGAAATGGTGCTAGAAACTGCATGAGTGATCATTTCAGAAGTAACCAATACCACCAGAACTTGATCTCAAGTGAGAGTACGTTCCCTGCAGGAAAACGCACGCCCACTGGCAAGAGTGATGAAAGAAGGAAAAAAAGAAGAAAAAAAACATTACAAAGGAGGATACAAAGATGGAAAAAATCGGTCACGTTGAGCAGTCTCCAGAGTACTGTCCAGTGGCAGGTCATGCATTTCAATGTCACCGGGTGGAACAGGGTGACGTACAATGAAGGTCCGCGAACAAAATTGAGAACAATATCTATACAGATTATAACCTGTACAAAAGATATAAAAAAATCGCGACAAGGGTACCCAGCAAGACCATGGTAAAAGAAATATGTCAAAATGGCACGCACTGATACGTCAATTGTCATATCGTCAACATCAGACAATGGCTGCAAGGGAACATACACCACCTTATCCAATGCCTGCCAAGGAGTGGCATTCAAACGGGCAATAATTCTTGCAACGTTCAAGAGTTTGGGAATGGCAATGTGAGGCATTTGAACCCTATCTGCAAGAAATGTCAGTAGAAAGGATTCACGCAGGGAAACTTAATCAGTTATGACTAAAGTATTCTGCAGAAAAAGGCAACGCACATTGTCCAATTAACGTCACTGCATGGTATCTCAATATTGTTGAAACAAAAATATTCAAACACAGGCACAATTATCCTGTAGTTATGTCTCAAACATTTTCCATGGATATCACCCAGTATTCGACTTCTCTAGCATGGTCAGTGCTAAGTCATACCTCATCCTGGCAAGCTCGCCAATGTAGAAGTTTCGGCCCTTAAGACAAGGGTTTGCGCGCGATATTAGATATTATAACGCAAGGTCGTCGGTTGACTCGGGTGATGGTGTCTACATAACCCAGATAGATTCCAGTTCGCCTACGAGATTTCTCGAAGACTTGATAGCCTCTTTATATGAGACAGGATATATATGTCTGTTAAATATTAAGCCGATTTATTGTATATTCATTCCCCTAACTCAGGAATGATCGACGGCATTCGGCAGGCAGACCAACGCAGCTTCATTAACATTGGGCCATTGGTAAATGTCTTTCAAACTGGAGGTGGTACATATATCATCGAGACATGACGATGAATTAGTCTGCCTGTACACACCGACCATTCCTATATATACAATTCTAGTATATTACAGGGGCAAGCTAACCCGTCAAACTCTCAGCACAGTTGTGACATTTCGCTCGGCTATCTGTCTCATTTTTAAAACATGCACATCAGTCATGGGATTCACAAAGTACAATTCAGTGCAATTAGATAACCATTTTCTATATTAACCCCAGATAAATTGAAATTATATAACTGCTTATGTTTTACAAAACCTGATCTAAAAGGTCATGAAGCGGAATCTGAGGGGTAGATTTATCAAAACAATCAGAACTTAAAATCAGAACACATCATAATATATTAAGTTTGCATGCACACAAATTACCACAATATAAAATTGGTGACTGAAAGTCGAACTTTACGTAATTGTATGGTGGCTAAGAAATGCCATATTTCACAAGCGGTAAATTGTAGCATGGATTAAATATGACACCGTTAACTAAAATGATATTCCATGTAGTGTTTACGACAAGACCCACGGACGAAAGACTCATAATTTTCAAACATCCGTCGACGATGATTTACGTGAGCGTTTACAAGTAGGGTATTTTTCTGTGCGAAACCCAGGTTTTCTTTCAGAGAATTGAAGGAATAAATTTTTGGTTTCACTAACTTAATTTAAGAAAATTTTTCCTAACGATCCACTGTTTTCTTCTCTCTCTCTCTCTTCACTGAGAGAGAATTCTGAATATTAGTTCGACCAAGCAATTATTTATCCTGTAGATTGAGTAATCACTGACCAACAGAATGCTCGCAATAATCATACACGCATACCTTCCCATACACGCGTTTTTTAACGAATATTTCATAATTCCGGTAGTGAACTGATTCTTTTTGACGAAGAAATATCCGTATAATGCCACTTGAAATCCTGAGATAGTTAGAATTCTGTAATATGCAAAACATTTCCTGAAATTTCGCTTTTAGCTCAAAAGATAATATGCGCGAATTCAGTCAAAAATTTTATTTTCATTTCCATTTTCTCACATTAATTCATGCACCTACTGATCAAACTATGCGTTTAAGAATTTTATAAGCGGTAAAATTGTTTTGCAGAAATTATTCACCGAACTTTGAGATATTTAACTCAAAGAAATTTCTAAAAGTACGATCCTGAAATGGAGTTTGATTATTTGACTCGTCTTTTCATGTTACTGACTAATTATTGGTAACAAGTTTTAAAAGGAAATACACCGAGAAGTAGCAGAACTTCCGCGTTTGAGTCTTTTTTTTTAAATAAATTAATTTATGCAAAACCCTTAATGTAGACTGGCCGATGTTTTTCTAAAGATGCGAATATATATTAGTGTCATGTTCTAAATATCAATTTCTCATTAAAAGTACATTCGATCGTGATAATATCAGATATTGATAGGCCTATACCAAACTGTGACGATTGACCCTAACCTGCTAATCGTGTTGAGTGGGCTTTGGCTTCTAACGATGGTATATGCAAAAGTCATCTTGGTATATGAAAATGGGAAAGACCACTCAGCTCGTAAAAAGCCAGATGACGCTGAACAAGATTAGTTGATTTATCGATTTGTTTAAGCTCATTGGCGCTTCAGTAATCGTGTAACTGCTAATTAAGATTGGAATATTTCTGCACGTAGATAATTTCACAATGACAGGTAAATGTTAGCAGTAACAAACTAGTTAAGTCCATCGATTTATTGTTTAAATAAAGACACAACTACGGACAAAGATATAAAGAAAGCATCTGCGGTTGAGGCACATATGTTATTGGATCTATTTGTTGATGAGTGAGTGTGGGTGAGTGATTGGGATTTAACGTCGTGGGGGGGGGGAGGGTGAATTGCCCAGGAATAAATGGGGGGATGAATTGCCCAGGAATAAATATCTCTTTTCTCATGCTTCGCTATGCTTCTCTTTAAGACGTTATGTCATAAGCGAAATTATGTATTATGAAATTATCATAACTCTGTAAAAGAAGTTATATTGTAATGCTTACCTGTAGAACGTTTTTAGCCCACCATCACCAGATGGTGGGCTGTTCAAATCACTTTTCGTCCGTGGTCCGTCGTCCGTCCGTCCGTAAACAATTCTTGTTACCGCGATTTCTCAGGAACTTCTTCATGGATCTTTTTCAAATTTGGTACACAGGTTCCCCTTGGGGTCTAGTTGTGCAAAAAACCTTTTCTAGTCTGATTCGAATATCCAATATGGCCACCAGGCAGCCATCTTGGATTTCCCCATGAAACCTTGTTACCGCGATTTCTCAGGAACTACTGCATGGATCTTTTTCAAATTTGGTACACAGGTTCCCCTTGGGGTCTAGTTGTGCAAGAAACCTTTTCTGGTACGATTCGAAAATCCAATATGGCCACCAGGCAGCCATATTGGATTTCTCCATGAAACCTTGTTACCGCGATTTCTCAGGAACTGTTGCATGGATCTTTTTCAAATTTGGTACACAGGTTCCCCTCGGGGTCTAGTTGTGCAAGAAACCTTTTCTGGTCTGATTCGAAAATCCAATATGGCCACCAGGCAGCCATCTTGGATTTCCCCATGAAACCTTGTTACCACGATTTCTCAGGAACTACTGCATGGATCTTTTTCAAATTTGGTACACAGGTTCCCCTTGGGATCTAGTTGTGCAAGAAAGCTTTTCTGGTCCGATTCGAAAATCCAATATGGCCACCAGGCAGCCATCTTGGATTTCCCCATGAAACCTTGTTATCGCGTTTTCTCAGGAAATATTTCATGGATCTTTCTGAATTTGGTACACAGGCCCCACATGGGGCCTAGTTGTGCAAGATACCTTTTTTGGTCCGATTCGAAAATCCAATTAATACGGTATTCCCGAGTTGCATCACAAGAGTCGGCGGATCAAACGGCGGGGCATATTCTATATATTGACTATAGAGAATATCCATATCTTCACCTTCCATATCAAGGAGTTCAAATAATTCGGAAGTAAAATGTATTTCTTCAAATTTTAAATCAGTTTTCTTTAGTCCATGCAGTTGCAAGTGAACTGCCCCACCCTTTCGTCTGCCGGCGGGTCAGCTACATGAAGGGACGTCACTCTTGTGACACAATGTCACAACTCGACAACTGTAAACTACTGCATGTTTCGATCCAAGGGAAATAATCAGGATTCAGACACTTTCAAATTCGAAGTTTCAACCTCACTGCGCGGACCGGATCCCTTCAGTATTAAGTATTGTACCATCTTACTATTTTCGAGCATGGTATCTTAAAAGAGATATCTCAAACTAGTCCAGTAAACAGAACAGAATTAGCATTCATTCCTAATTATAAAATGTTAAGTATGCCAAAGTGTCAAAGAGATTTTTCTTCGCTTCCAGTACCCAACGATGACACGTGCAAAAAAATAAATAAAATAAAAATACTACAAAACGAAGACGAAGGATCCTCCGTACATGTACATTCACTTTCAGATTAACTTTGCTCATTTCTCTTGTACTATAACAACAGATATAAGTACAGTTTCTAGAAATCTTGAAACTCCTGAAATTTAGAAAGATTACATCTTGGTGTTTTCCACTGTCCTATTTTCGATCTTTTTCGCTCAGATTCGAAATTCTGTAAACAAAATTACAACTCAATCGTCTTAGTAACAATGGACAAAAAGATCCTCTTGTCATTAGCTTACAATTCTCGGACAATGGTGGGCGCCAAGATCCTTCAGGATCTCTCGTTTTAGAACTTTTTTAGTGACACATCAACGCAGTCAGTAGACTGGTAATATAATCATAAAAATAAGAAGAACAACAAGGTGTGCCAAACATGGCAGATGAATACAAGCGGAATAAATGCAAGATTCACATGACGCAAAGCTGGCATCATTCAATATAACCTTATCATTCTGACATGTTCCGGTATGAACATGCCATGCACCAACGCGCCGCAAGCCATATATACCGCTTATGCCGGTGCTAGGGGCCGTGTGGTCATATCATCCAAGTTGCCACATGAACAGGTACAATAAAAACAATAAAAACACATATCACTAATCGTTAGATTCTTGGTATGTGCTTTAGAATAGATTAACAGGAAGGCTATACTGTGAAGTCATGTGTCAGTATGTCGGCACCTCTTCCCACTTCCCTTATATGTGTTGTAATAGATAGGCATCAGACTCCTAAATAATTTACATTTACAACAATGTTGACGAAATTGTACCTGACTGATTCCCTAATTGAATTTAGACTACAACGTGATACTGTAAACGTTTTGACAAGCATTATCCGTCAAAATTGTTAGCTGTGCGCGCCTCTACATACACACTCACGGTCCTGATTTTGCAGTTTTCTCTGCTAGCTTAAAGCAGTGCTCAGGCCGCACACATAGTCTCTCGCAGCCGGGGCCGGCGGGGAGGGAGGGGGGGGAGCGGAAGGTGCCTCTATATATTTTTGTTATCGCTAAGGCTACAGAGCTGACACTTACCACACTATATCGTTGGGTAAAGCTCTACAGGAAAATGTAAAAGAAATCCAAGATGGCCGCCATGATGACGTCACAGTGACGTAATTTTCAAAAGGATCATTTTTGGACGATTTTTTTTCTAATGAGACCGATTTGGTTTTGCACAAAACCCAGTTTGATTCTATATTTGGTGCAGCACAGGAAAGAAATAAGCTTTCCGTGTCGGATAGGGCAGTTTCCTGAGCAAATTCGAAGCCATTATTCAATTCAACAATCTCTTTTTATTCCGGTATTTATATATTTATATTCGGTTTATATTTATATTAGTTGTATATGGGTCAAGGCCATAGCGGCCATATTGGATTACGCAGGTTTCCTTGAGTTGCACATGTATAAGTGTCAGGTACATATGCAACTCGAGTAAACCTGCGTAATCCAATATGGTGGCCGTGGCGTTGACCTGTATTCATATTTTCATGATAGCTTCAGATCCAACATTCAGTAGCTAGCCATCGACAGTGTTGAATTGTCAACGTTAACGATGTTGATAATTGGATCAAATTATATGTAGACCAGGCTAGAGCTTTCCTAAGACAAGACGTGCGTCAGAGTGAGGGAAGGAGACTAGACAAACCTTCACAATCGCCCCCAGGATATCGATAGGACAAATTCAACTCTCAACCCACCTATGGAGGGGAATTAAAATTACATCAATGTCTCCAACTCGGCAATTTGTCGAACGGGTTAATGCAGAACTCGATAGACAGCGTCAGAAAGCCAGCTTCCAAGCATAATCAATAACTGTAAATAGAAATCGGAAAGACTATTCTTCCGAGATTTGTGCGGAGACATCTAAATAGTACGGGGAATCGATTCGGGACATCTTGTAACAGAACTCAAAATAAATAAATCTACTGCTGCAATAGTCGCTAAATAAAGTAGTCGCTTTATTTATTTTGAGCTTAGTTAAACCGCTCCACGCTGGAATATTTTGTAACAAGTAAGGTGATATTACAGGAGTTATAATAACGGTTGCTCAATGCTTGATATGTTACTATGACGGCACTACGATAGCGATATAAAAACAATATATCCTGCATCATTATTATATAGGGAATTGTTGGCTATAATTATGGCGAGGAAACATCAGTTATACTACTTCTATCATGTCTCATACATGTAAGATATAAAGGCACTCTGCCGAGTAGACGCTTTACGTAGACATATGAAATCAACTCATGGCGAGTGAATGAATTCCTCCGTGACTAAATCAAATTACGATTTACAGATCCGGCTATTATCGACGTCAGAGAGCGATACATACAATCCACCAGGAGTGCGGATACACTGAACAAAGATGAAACAACATATATGATAGAAACTTCGAAGAGCTTACATCATCCCTTTACAATGAAACTTGCCGGACCTACTGGAAGTGGGAAAACCATACTGATGGATACGCTATTACGAGGACCTGATAACTATATTGAACATATCCCACTAAGACTTATCTATTGTCATGGTAAATGTCAGTCTATATTAGAGGATATGAGTAAAGTAGTGTCTAGTAAACAGTTTTGAAGGGAATCTGGGAAATGAGGACTATTTCGATCCGGCTGTGATGAACTTAAATCGATGATCTTGACCAAGACCAAGCAGGATATGCGAATTTCAGGGAGAGATACCAGACTATATAGGTCATACAGGGAGAGGCAACATGCTACAGATCATGCAGCGACAGGTACCAGACTATAAGCCAAGCAGGAAGATGTACCCGTCGTCTATAGACCATGTAGGGAGAGGTACCAGACAATATGCAATACGTGAAGAGGTACCAGACTGTAGGTCATGCAGGGAAAAGTGACAGAATATAGGTCAAACAGGCAGAGGGACCAGATTGTAGGCCATTGAAAGTGGTATCATGGGCATTAAATTAGCAGAATTTTTTTAATATGGAGGACATAATTTTATACTGCGTAGAATATGGCTCCGCAATAAATTGGTGCGCTCCACGCTCAGACGATGTTATGTTTGGTGTTGGAGGCTCAATGAATTCCAAATCAATGAGATACTGAGGAAAGAATAGAAGGAATTTAAGGATAACACCGTCTCTGGATCAGGTTTTTATCATTGCCATCCATTTATCCGTGTTCGTTCATCCCCGAACGAACAGCTAATTAGCCATGATCCTATAAGCTTCTGTATCAAGGTGTATTAACCTCGAATCGTGCACAACCGATATCGCACATCATTTGATCGAATCTGAGGCTCGTGTAAGTATAATCCATAGCCATCGCATCAGAAAAATCTTGTAAGGGAAGGATTAATCCATGGTTGCCATGGTGTTGCACTGTCACTGGCTATCTTCTCATACGCCGATAGCCATAGTGACTGATGACGTAAACGGGAGGCTCAACCCCGCTTGCAAAACGTATAGTGGGGTTGAAAGAGGGTTTAGCTTGAACCACAGCAATGATGCAGGCGGGAAAATATATACAAAATATCTGCTCCCAACCTGCCACTGAAAATAAACATGAAGATGAATATTCTTCTTTAATATCCTAATGTTAGGCAGTTACATGTAAAATAGCAACGAAAATGGAAATAACGATGAAGAAAATACGAATTTCGCGACTGATTAACTCGTCAAATCAAAAGAAAGATATCCGATTCCGCCATTTTCCTGACCAAGCCGGAGTAGTGTATAAACCACACATACTCTCACTGTTGAGGCGCGTCCTGTTCTGACGGGGCTGTCGCACCCAGTAAGTGACAGTGCAGCCTGGTGGAATATGTGGATTAGTTAATAACGCATTCTCAAGCGGTTTATGATCCAATAGGAGCTAAGCGCAAGCGCAAAAATGCAGTATGCAATAGGAGCGTGGCTGAAGAACGCATTCACGCATCCCACAGCATACTTATTCGTGCGAGCGTAGTAACTTGGCAAATCAGTTGCATAATTATTGACAGGTCCTGACTGTAGGTATAATTGCACAGGTCACGTCATGTAGTCATGTGTTCCTCAGTGACATATAATTTACAATTCAGCGTAAAGTTTGTGAAGGTTTACCAAAAGAAAGTCTGATACATATCGTACTTAGTATATATAACAGAGAAACCACGATCTAGACACTCCTTGCATTCAGATTAAGCTTTCATTTTTTCTGGTACAATAGCATTCCATCTATAACATTTACTGTTCGTCTTCTGTGTTCATTTTCAAGAACGGAGAGATATGAAATTTAACAGGCACATGAATAGCTGTTTACTTACTTTTGAATACCTGTATGCAGGTGTCTTAATATGTTGTCATCCATCGATTGTTTAACGTATCATCCGTTTCCCGCGATGTAATATTTTTTGCAACCGTTAGAAAGAAACATATTAAGGTTTTTTAGTCGCAACATGTCAGCGTTTATGTGGAAAGGCGAGTCGTAGAGAGCTTACCCGAGGAAAATGCCAGTGTCTGGACGTCACTCTCCGGCTTCTGGTATTCTAATGCAGGTATGTATACTCTGTACCAGTCCTGCACGGAGGTTACAGCAGTACAGTTATAGCTCGAAGTTTGTTTAAAATAACAACCAATGAGCGGACGCCATTAGAGCGTGCTTCGTCGTGTTCACAGAAAAGCCGAGTTTATAATGAGAGTAAGCTTTGGAACGGTCTCTTTGATATGATTGAGGGAATGATAATTGGGCGTCGCTCCAGTCAAAACAATCACGGATACATACACTGAGTTCAAAGGGGATGAAATATACGACACATTGTCTAGCATCTAATTTGCTCAAATATTGTTATATTCAAAACATACGTCTGGTATAAAAGCTATAACGAACTCGTATGCTGCCATGGTACGACTTTGTCAGACGAACCATGGCTTCTGGCCGTTACTTTCAGTAGCTCTCAGCATGCGTTATACCAAGCGGTGTGGCTAGGATCAGGCGTTTGTACATCCTGGCGTATTGGCGCTTGTTGTATTGGCTGGACAGGAATTCGCTGTATGGAGGATGGCTGTACTGGCTGGATAGGGATCTGCTGTAAAAGGAATGGCTGTATTGGCTGGATAAGGGTTCGCTGTACGGAGGTGAGTGTGTTGACTGCATAGAGATCCGCCGTACGGGAGATGGCTGTACTTGCGGAATAGGGGATCGTCGTACGGAGGATGAGTGTATTCGCTGGATACGGGTTTGCTCTACGGGGAATGACTATACTGGCTGGTTGAATTGGCTGCGTTGGGTCACTCGCTGTACGTGGATGACAGCATTGACTGTGTATGGAACCGCCTTACGGGGGATGAAGCTGTATCAGTTGGGGACTGTATTATCTGACAAGGGACCCGCTGTGAGGCGATGAATGTATTGGCTGAATAGGGAACCGTTGTACGGGGGTTGAATCTGTTGACTGAGCAGGAGCTCGCTGTACCGGGGATGACTGTACTGGTTGGGTGAGGGTCCACAGTGCGGGTGACGACTGAATTAGCTGGACAAGGATCCGTTGTACTGGGGAGGACTGTATTGACTGGATAGGTGCCCGCTGTACGGGGATGAATGTATTGGGTGGGTAGTGGCCCGCTGTACGGGGTAGGACTTTATTGGCTAGATATGGACCGACTGTACGGGATATGGCTGATTTTGCTGGATAGGGATCCCATGTACAGTGGATGACTGTATTGGCCGAGTTGGGACCCGGTATACTACGGATATAATGTGACTGTCGTTTTTGTGAAATAATTGAAACTTTGGGGAGATACTAGTACCGGTATACGTTTTCCGAATACTCAGATTTGAGACCAATCAATCAGATATGTGAACAGCACGAAGTATTGGCTCTTCATGGCGATATTGCTGGACGCTTATACCGAGGAAAGAGATTATGGTTAGACAATTCCGGACAGATTGCAGATGCCTGTTTGTAAATATGCTAGTTCTCGCGAGGTTTAGATTTGTTGCGAAATTTGAGAGATTTTACGCGAAATGGAAGATGAAAATGAGATGGTCTCGCGAGATTTTGGATTCGGTGCGAGATTGGATCATAATCCGGTTCCGACCTTAGGGTCCGGCGATTAAGGTGCGCCACCAGCCTGTAGTTCAGATCCGTTCCCAATCTCAATAGAGAGTCATGCCTTCATGATAGGGAGATCTCTACAGAGTCATTTGAGTCTTACGCGGGATGCAAATGGTCCCTCCCGATTCCAAATTTGAGAGGCAACCGATATAGATGACGCAGCGCTTTATGGAACTGAGTCGAACATGTTGCGGGGAATGCATTCCTTTTTTGCACATTATTGAGAGAATAAAGAAGAGACTGTCGGTGCAGTGACGCGTTACTCCAGCAGATCAGCTACTGGTCCGTATAATTTCGCTTTGCCATATCTTTTAACCCAAGATAATAGTTTGAACTGGTGACAACGGGTATATTTTCATGTACTATTCGCCAAATTATAGATTATTCTATACATATTGACATTTTCTTTGAATACCGGAAAAATAAAGTACATATAGGTATAAAATTATGCCAGTTATCACAGTTCAAAAATATTCTCCTGGGTTGAAAGATAGGGCAAAGTAAGTAAAATTATAAGAACCAGTAACTGATCAGCTGAAGTCAAGGGTCACTGCACAGAAATGCTGTTCTATGTTCTCTCAATAATGTCCAAAACGGCGGATTGCAGGATGCGCTCTTCAGCCACTCCCCCTATTGCATGGTGTGCGAGTGAGTGAGTGAGTGAGTGAGTGAGTGAATAGAATTTAACGTCGCTTTCAACAATATTTCAGCTATATCACGACGAACCAACTAAGCACCACCCAGCCCAGTTGTGTTCCTGCTACTTCAAAGAAGAAATCTTTGAAGCAGCATGGAACCAGGCACCCGCCATCCACCCTATAAAACACTGAGGACAGCACACAAGACACAGACAGGACGCTTACATAGTGCAATAAAGACAAGTGATATTACAGTGCTAGATATCACATTATCAAATTCCTGTTGCTTCTCAGCAAAATGCAACAGAGAACAGTGTTGGTTGGACAACTTGTTTTCCAGTATGGCATCGAGGCCGGTAAAAATGCGGTTAAATTGCGTGAACAGCTGTTCCAGGACATGTGGTCGTTACCTATCCTGGACTGTTCGAAGACGCTTAGGACAAACGGACGCGGGACAAGCACGACCATGGCCGAACGCAACTATGCGTATGTTGTGATAAAGGGGAAAATAAACTTTACGAAAAACTTGTCAACGTGTTGATCTTCCTTTCTCTCATCTGTCTGCATTAAAATGGGCGTTGCACCACCACATCCGCTATCACCACCACCACCATCACCAAAACAACCGCTACTACCACCACCACCACATGCCTGGTCTGAATCTACCTCACGAGAACATTAATAGGACCCCACCAATGTCTCATTTGGACCCAAAATGATTCACATCTCGCCAATCGCGCCCCAGTGCACCTTCGGAACAGTCTCTTCCTCAACTCTTCCAGCGCGCATGTGCCTATCACCACCAGTCTGACTCTATCCTATCAGAATACCACTCAATCCACATATGGTCCAAAACTTTAACCCCAAATGCCCTTTCTCTACTACTCCACGACTGCGCATGCGCAGATTGGCACCATTTCCAATAAAACCCACGAGCGCTTCAATGACAACCTGTACAGCCCACTGGGAACACGGCTGACACTTTCATGTCCCTCAAAATGTGCCAAGCCTTCCTGCTGAGTGCGCATGCACACGATAATTTTCCTTTGCGAATTCAATGAAGCGCACTCAGCTGCACCATCATTTTACCAACCGAAATTCAAGCAACGGACTCGAGACTCCTCCCATCGTACGCTACAGCGGGAGGCAGATCAATCAAATATCCACACCCAATAGATTGCTTTACAACAACAAAAATTCCATGAATTCAACTCCATTTACTCCGGGGTTTTTTTCCTCAAGATTTTGGCAAGATTGTCGGCTTTTTAGCCGGAATCCTGTTTGCATGCACACATGATCCCACAATGCACCTCCCAGGAGTGGACACTGCAGGCACGATGACCACTGGCTCAAGTGGCCGTGATATGAGGGGAGATACGTAACCTCATAAGTGCTCTTTTCTCATGCGCATGAGCTACTTTTCGTCTATGGAAACCTCGTCTGTGACCTTATACCCGCAGAGAAAATGACTGCAACAGCATGGTGGAATACAGACGAGTCAAAGGTCAAGTTACCGCAAATGCCGGAACTATAGCGACCTTGCCCTCCACAAATTTCAATGGTTCAGAAGATGCCCTTTTACAACCACTTGCACATATCAGTGCCACCCGATTCTACCACAGTATACATGAACATTGTGTTTGTTTTATCAGCATTTTAATATAAAAATTTAACCAAGTTTTCTCTTTTCTATATATTGTCATTAGACAAGTTCGTCAGTTTTACTCAATTACTTGAATGTAGTAACAGATATTTTGTCAATGATGAGAATTATGAAAGAATTATAGGAGCTAAATATGTCAAATCGAATAATCCTCGAAAAGTTGCATTTACAATATTCATATTTTTGTATTTATCTTGTTTCGAACTCATAATATTAACCAATTTCTCTCGAATAATTTTGGAACATTCTAATAATGGAGATAGGTCGATAAAAAATCTCGCAAAAAATATTAAGGAAATTTTAAAATTATAACTGAAAAAAAACCTTTTTGTGTTGATGGCACCAAGGGTCATAACGAACAAAATGAGACCAAGAAATAGATTTGCTCACAAAAAATCGACAACTTCCCATTGTAAAGGTAATTTCCTGGAGGTACAAAGTGAACCATACTATTACCAGCATTAATTGAAGCTTCAAGATCGATCTGTAAAATGCATTATTTATTCTGATTAATCAACCAGGGCATTATTTTGTACAATTCATGAAGGGTACAACGTTTAACATTGCAACATCAGAGCTATCCACTTAAAAAGATCCAAGAATCATGATAACCTATTTATCATACACCAATTAACATACAAATTACAGCATCAATGTTCTTTATTATCTTATTAAAATCTATAACAAACAACCTCAGTTGCAATATTAATAAATTAATATCATATCAATGCTCCCCAGTGATATGTATGATTGGAGAGAATTTATAGGATATTAATTTATTGCCTCATTTGAAACTCATTTTATGTAAGCATGGATTGAGATATTGAACTCAATAACAAAACACTTTGAATCTGAAATTGTCAAGATCGTGAAAAATATAGAAAAATAGTTACTGGAAACATGTACAATGTACTAGAAAAATAGTAATTTGCAAAAAGCACAATGAAGGAATGATATAAAGATGGATGGATACCTGATCACAGGAAACCAACTGCCATATTGAACAACAAAACTACCATTCAAAAAGCAGTGCGTATATTATGTATCTAGGAGTTGTGTCCCTTGATTAAAGTTATACAAAGTACATTTTCATTTTCCACAAACAAAAGATGCTATGTCTAAATCTTTTACATTTAAAAGTAACTTCATGGAAATGTGAAAGTTTCATTGATCTTTGTTAAAGGTGAACTGAAAAGCTTTTCAATGTTCTGTTAAAATGTCATGAAACAAGAACTTCTATAGTTGTTACAATTATGTGTGGTAATAGTTCTGTGGGTTATTGTTTTATTTTGGGTATATGAGAAGTCAAAACTTATACCGAGAGCCAGAACTTTTAAAAACGTCATCGCTTGCCTCCCGTTGTTTTTGGAACGTCATGATGTTATAGTGGTCCTCGTTCATTCATCCGACGTAGCATGACGTCACATTTGAATAAAACTTGAATGAAGGGGGCCACTATAACGTCATAACGTTCTACAAACCAAGAGAGACAAGCGATGCAAGTTTTCAAGACGGATTTATAACAGGATAACTTAAATATTGTTATTAGTACAATTTTGCAAACTATGTTTGCCCCAAAAATGTATAAAAGTTATGTCACATAAGACAAGATGTATATAAGCAACAATTTAGATAAAATTAAAAGCTTTGCAGTTCACCTTTAACAACACTTGTGCCCTTACTCCTGGTAATAATAAAAGCTAAGTACCGGTAGTCTAAAATTTCTAAAATAAATGCGTAACTAAATTTCACAAATATAACAAATATACATGTATCTAAAAAAAAACACACACACACACAAATGAGCTACAACACAGCAGGCATTCAACGTGTTCAAGTTATAATGTTTTGATCCCGATAATAATGATAATGGTAAAACAAGAAAAAAACCTCTGGGTTATTCTACATTCAACATTATTCTATATGTTCAGAAAAAACACTGAACATTACAGATGGCAACTTGTCAATTTGTTCTTCTAGTGATGTTTGATTGCACATGTTTATCAGTTAGGATTAACAGTATGCATCTGCCATGAACATCACCATTTAATACATTAAGAAGACCCCATTTTTCCAGAGTAATCAACTTCTACATGTAAATGAAACTGATACAACTTGCGTGCTGCATATTTTATGCAAATTTGCTGTGTGTTGAAAAGGACAGAGAGACGAATCCAGTGGCCACTCAATCTTAATAAATTATTAACCTATCAATGCTCCCCAATCGTACATGTCGTTATATAGGATCTTGCGTATTTCAATTGAATTTGGTGTTCTGAGCACCCATCATCCCATACCATGGATATTTAATAGCATTATGACATCATGGTCGCGTCTGGACTCATCCATTCGAAGTCGGGGAGGGTAGATAGGTTCACTGTGTCCATTTATTCCATTGTTTACACTAAAGATCAGTCCATATATCTACCCCGTATTATGACGCCACAATCTTGGGACCAAAGCAAAAAAGCCAACCAAAAAATCTTTGTCATCAATGTTCCCTTCAAAGCACTATGAAGCGTTCTCGGGATTGGTTAACACGCGAGTTACTGCAAGCCTGTTAGATCCTACAAGCGACATATCTGAATGGGGAGCAGATAGGATTTGATTTTAATTAGATTGGTGGCCACTGTAGGAACAGTTTGTATATCATGTATGTATAGCAATTGTCTGTATTCAGTATGATGATGATCAGATCTATTACATCACCATGGTAACTCTTTGTGAATATGTCCGGAACACCACAAAGCAAAAAAGTTTATAGATATATATCCCAAGTGTTTTTCTTAAGAATGCGTAAAGTTTTGAAAACAAAATTTCGATGGCGGATATCAGTAGAAACTACTACGTATTTAACTTGTTTAAACGACCAGACTGATCTGATCTGTTGTAGGCCAATATATGCAAACTTTCTGTTAGGATTAACGTTCCAATAGCCCTAGCGATAAATTTGGAACAAATGAACTCTCCAAAATGAGTCAATATTTACTGAAAGCTGTTTATTCAGTGTATTGGAACTCTGTGATCTTTTTTTTTTTTCTTCTGATCAATTCAACGGAATTCTTTATATTTAAGATACCCCTCCTTCAAAGTTCAATTACTGGAATAAATCTGAACAATGTGACCCCTCCAACTAAAAGCAATGATAAATTTGATCTGATTTAAACACATCTTGAATAACTTCTTCTTACACATGTATGCTAGAAGACCAATCTGAAGAATTTGTAAAAATATTATTTGAATGGAGAAAATGAGCAAAACCTTCTGGGTGAGATAGACGCACTTTTCTTTGATCGACTGATAGTCTTTTCCAACCAAGTTAAATGCAGCCATAAATCTATTGAATTATCAATACAGGAATTGTTTGTTTAAAAGATAGTATATTGTTAATGACATGACCAGTCGATCACCATGTGTTACATTCCTTTTAAAAGCTTCATTTTTGGAATATTTCACATTTTTTCACTAACACATTTTACATAGTTGATGAAGTATTTTTATATTAATCATTTTTTTCTTTTTAAATGCGAAAGTCTGTTAGGGATCTTGGAGGTTGGACCCTTGAGAGAGACAATAGAATTATTATTATGAATAATATAAACTATTCACATACAGGGATGTCACTAGGTTTTGAAGTGGCAGGTAGACACATGGTAGAAGGCATGGAAGTAGGTGGTCACACAGAGTGACAATTACCTTTTCAAGTTTAGGAATTACATGGAAATTAGATGGCTGTTGTGTTTTGGTCATAGTAGGGGGCCAAAAAGGCATGCCTATACTGCCTTCTAATGACATCCCTGACATCTGCTGGAAATTCATTCAGACTTTGGTTTGCGCTGACTACCTCTCTCGTTTCCATGTATGACTGTGGAGATGAGCTGAGGGACAGCCATTCCCAGGATACACACAGCAATTACATAGGAGACCCTGTACACTGAACTGACAGCATACAGGATCAGTAAGACAACCTCGACATAGATGACCCAACTAATACTGGTGTACATGCCCTGAACAGGTGACGGCTCATCACAGACTGATATTATAAGGTAACCTATACAGGCGGAGATGGCCGTGAGACGACTCGGATCAGACTCTAGTCTGACACTGAACTGGAGGTTTGTACCCCAGACTAGCAACGGAGAGATATTCAAGATCTCCAGGCACATCAAAAGTAACAGAAGGGTAAAATGGAAGTTCCGCTTCGATGCGGCGTTGCTAGAAGTGGGATCTTGCTTACACAGGTAAAATAAGCGTAGTACTTTTAACAGCTGCACAACGTAGCATAACAATATCCCTAGGCTACCACAAATAGTGGCAGCTGAGGCAATGGAAGCTAAGATTAACATGTACTGAAGGCACTGGAACAGTTTAACACACAACCAGGAGCCACAACACATTTTTCCAACAAGTTTGAAGACATAAGCTAGTATAGTTAACACAGTCTGCACCAAGAAGGCATGGACCGTGACGATGCCAAGTGAAATAAGATAAAGTACGATAGGAAGGCCTCGAAACAACAAACCCATCTCGATGTTATCCTCTTCTGGGAGCGTCATTGGTTGGATTAAGTTTGTCACAACTTCCCAGTTCATTAAAAACCTAATTAACACCGTAAGTGGAACGACATAATATGGTTTACTTGTTGAGGCCAATGCATCCAGAAATGAAGGACAAACTCCCACTTTACTTAGAGATCTCAACTGGCCGATATAAGCCATCAGGATATTAGCTACTATAAAAGCGGGAAGAAATACAACATAAAAACGAACAAACTGTCCTCCTGTATCGAGTAGAGCCAGTCGAACAGAGAGTCGATAATCACAACCTGGTTGTAGGTACAGGTGCAGCTGGGCCGTATCATTGTAGCCTTCTGGTGGGGCACTGAAGAGTTTAAGGGGGAAATCACTGGAGATGCCTTGTCTGAAGAAGGTGAACACATCCTGCTGGGTGTATGGAAGGTGAAGTCTTATGACAGACCCGTCATACTCGTCTTTACTTGTTTCACAGTTTATAAATTCCAGATGAGCTGTGTAGCTCTTCAAAACACTGTTCAGACCTTTAAGTGTTATATTACGGAAAACGGATTTGCCTCCCTTCGTTTCCAGGATGGTCTGGTTCGAGAGAATGCTCTGTGGATATGAAGAGAGAAGATCAAGAATGCCCGGTAGCTCATACGTCAGATCTCTCTTCTCATGTGAAATCATCTCGGCCATGATCGTCACCTTGTCATCACCCTGAGGCATCACCAACAGCAGGTGAGAGAAATCTCGGAGTTCTTTGAGATCTATATGAATCACCTTCTTGTTGGAATACAGTGGAGGAATGACCTCTCCTTTGTCTGCCAGGTTGTGCGCTACTCTACACGACTCCTTTCCTTGATCAAATTTACATGCCAGAATCCAGTTGTCATTTTTCGCGTTACTTATAGCTGCAAACACTCCCAAGGGCTCAGTGATGGGGACTGCCAAATATCCAAATTTAGCCCTAGATAATTTGGAAACTGTCCAACTTTTCTCAGTAATTATATCCCAGTGAGCAACCTTTTCAAGTTCTATCATTTCTTTCCACTTCGGTAGAAATTCTTTACTACCTGCATTCCTCAAGAAGTGATGTTTGAATACGGTAAGTTTGTTGTGAATGTCGTCGGTCTCCTGCCGTGTGGACCTATCAACAAGATCAAACAGCGCACGTTTTGTAGCTAGCACCATCTGACGACACCACACGGCACAGAGATGATCTGTGGACACCCATGCTTTGGGCACAGACATGGTGGATGTGCTGACTGACCTGTTAGATGCCACAATCCCGTTCAATGAGGTCAAGTCCTGTCTAACTTGAAAGTCTCTAAAGCCCCCTCCTGTGGAAATTACCACAACGTTACTGAGGGTATCTTCCTTATGGTTGACCCAGTAGCTGTTGACTGCCTTATAGAACTGCGCCAGGTGTGGATCCAATGATATTACTGGGTTCTGGTGGGGTGTGGCCTGTGTGATGATGGTGCGGACTGTAGCAGGGTCAAACTCTGGAAGCGTGAACAGGGCTCGGGCGATCATACCTCCCATTGAATGGCCGACAATGATAACTGACGATGGTGGGTGAGACTTAGACTTGTAAAGTCTGAGAATTTTGAGGATACAGTTATGCACAAATTTGACCTGATCTCGCAGAACGCCTCCATATAGGCCCGATAATTCTTCATTCAAATCCACAGAAAAGTAGTTGAAATGAAAGTAGTTGTTGAAATCTTCTGCTTTTCTCATTGCTACCGATCCCAGAGACCTGACCTGTTTGTAGCTTCCCGCATTTCCAGGCACAAACAAGACTGGGACACCGGATATATCGAACTTCTTCTGCTTCGTGATTTTTGCATACGGCCCCTCCCCATAGAAATATAAACCGTATCGTGGAAAGTCATTCTGGACCTTGTTGCTAAGTTTGATTTTCAGATATTCTGGCTGCTGAAACATCCATGTCATTTCGCAGCTGTTATCTTCAAAGTTATGAAGGATGTCAATGATTCCAGCTATCAAAAATACCATTACAACCGCCACGAAAATAACTTTCATGGGCGCGGCCATTTTGTCCCGGCTGGAAGATGGCTTCAAAGGGAGACAACCACTCAAAATTACATGACTTTTTGCGCCTGCGTATCAGCTGGTTGGTGAATTGCAGAATAAATGCCCAGGGCTTAACCCGAAAAATAAATAAATAAATAAGAAATGAATCACGAATTCCACAAAATCTGTAACCAAAATGTCGTTACATCAGTTAATTAAAAATCTCGGTTATGGCCAATCATGGAGGTATTAAAACGTTTTAATACCTCCATGGTTCAATCTAGGTAAACCAAGATGGTAAATCAGAAGAATATCATCTGGACCTAATAACGCTATGAAAAATTCGTGTGAAATGTTCGCCGATATTCTACGATATCCCATAATAAGCCAATCACAATAATTTCCGCCTTTTCCCTTCGACAATGATTGACGTTTAATTCACGGATATAAACACTTTCGGACGGCACAATCTTTTGATATTTTCTGCTGCCTAACAAAACCAGACTACTTTTTGGCGGGAACAAACCATTTGATGTTCACGCACACTGTCTGGAAATGATGCCATATTTGGATACTGCTTCCCGATAATGTTTTCTGTATTGGTTCACGTGCTAATGTGTGTAATTTAATTACTGTGGGCGTGATTTTGGAGTTGTTTCACCAAACTAGCTACGTGACTACCTATCAACAAAGGCAGTTTCAAATTCGCACGGGATTTATATAGGGCTGAATTCAGATATAATATTCCGTGATATTATATCTGAGTTTACTGAGATTGGGTTATGTCATTCATGAAAAGTTTTGCCCAATTGTTGTTTTATTCTCGCCCTTTCACCTCCAGACGATTTATACGTACATTGTTTGACACATGACACTTAGATTTCATGTGTCTTGGTAGGCCTATGTCCTCAGAAATTTTTGATCGGATTAATAAGAAAATTATAACTTCTTAAACAAGCATTCTGAGAACCCCAACATCTCGCCTTGCGGGGTTTCTCGCTGAAGCTGCAGCAGTTTTGAAAACATATATGTAGAGCAAACTTTCCATGTAATTTTATGCCTCACAAAAACCTTATCATTGAAAACGTACAAAGTCTAAACTGCGATAATTTGGACAAAAACATCGTTTTTCATGTCATATTTTTTAAATAGCACATGCACATCATTGAATCACATTAAACTTGTGTGGCAAGTGTCAAACTCATCCAATGTAAGCTGACAGCTTCAGCAAACTTACATGTACCGTATGTACATTATCATTGACAAATTACTAAGACGAAACCCTCGAAATTTGAACAAAAATTAATATTTTATCTCATAAATAGCACAGGCACATCCTCTAATCATATGAAATGTGTGTACGTACCAAGTTTCATAATCATCCAATGAAAACTGACAAATTTCAGTACATTTTTGTCTAACAAAAAACTCAAAACCTCATAATTTGGACACATATTAATATTTCATCTCATAAATAGCATCGGTGCATCATCCAATCATAAGAAAGATGTGTATCAAATATCATAATCATCCACTGACAGCTGACAACTCCAGCAAACTTTCTATGTATGTATAATTTTGCTAAACAAAAAAAATATCATTTGCCATAATTTGAACAAAAATTAATATTTCTTCTCAGATAGCACAGGTATACATCCTCTAATCGTAAGACACATGTGTATCAAGTTTGATAACCATCCAGTGACAGCTCACAACTGCAGCAAACTTTCTATGTACAGATGTACATACATGTGCACTTCAATCGACGATCCTCGGGGGTACGGGTTTTCGAGGGCGGATCCAGCGAAAATTCATAGGAGGGGGGTCGACTATCACAGCCCAACAGGCGAGGGTCCAGGGGGCCCTAGATCGCCGGAGATGCGTTTTAAGCATTTTCCCGAAAATAAATCTGAACATAATGTATGCAGATTTATGGTTCTATAAGTATTTTCACGTTTGTTTCGAATTTATAAGTACGCATCGATATTTAAAAAAGTCACACTTCATGCGTGAATTCCTTTGACTTTCCAGTTATATTTAACACATATACGATACAAAACGATGACCTTTATGTCATGGAACATTAAAAACCAATACGCGTACGGATACGATTAATTTATACAAAGCTAAAATAAGGAAATCATCACAGCCCAACAGGCGAGGGTCCAGGGGCCGCTTAGGCCTAGACTATATAATGCTCCGGGGTCCTAGATCGCCGAAGATGCGTTCTGAGCGTTTTCCAGAAATAAATCTGTACATAATGTATGCAGATTTATGGTTGTATTTTCACGTTTATTTCACATTTATAAACACGCATCGATATTGAAAAATACCACACCTCATGCCTTAATCAATTAGACTTTATAGTTTTATTTAACTCATACGAAACAATGACCTTTACGTCATGGAACATAAGAAACCAACATGATACCGATACGATTCATTTACTCAAAGGTAAAATAAGCGAATCCTCGCAGCCCAACAGGCGAGGGTCCAGAGGCCGCCTAGGCCCCGGGTTTCTACTCAGTCACCGAAGATGCGTTCTACGCGTTTTCCCGCATTCTGCGCATAAGCACGCATCGATTATTTTTTTTTGCAATTTTCATGGGGGGGCGGTCGCCGTCGGTTGGAAAAAGTTCTATCTACTCTCATACTCGAATCCCAAACAAATTTGGTAAAATTTTGTAGATACATAGAAGAGGTTTTAACTGGATTTGATAGAGAGGCATACAGATCTCCTCTTCCAGGATATAGAAAAGGGTTATGACTCTTATGAACATGGTTTTATACATATTTTGGAATTATTTAATTCCGCCCCCTATTTTCGAAATTGATTTCGATTCCTTACCATAATAATAAATTGTGTTCAATAAAGGCACTTGAACATTTCAGAAGGGATAAGCAAGGCTGTCTGCTCTCGCCGCCTATTTTCATATTGTACACAGAGGTAATTAATGAAGGTTTGAGTAAGTCTAATGAAATAAATCGAATACAAATATCGCAAAAGGAAATTTATATTTGCAGATAATGCAACAATATGCTTAAAACAACTTGAATCTGCTGAACTGGCTATCAAGATTTACAGAAAACAAAAGAAGGCCGATGAATATTGGAAAAACCTATGTAATCCCATTAAAGCTTGGTAGTTAGATTTGAATATTGTATAGGCCTTCCATAGACCCAATCTTAATATCTTATCAACTGTCTTCAATTTAATTTTATATACCAGTATCTTTAAAATAAACTGTAGGCCATAACTTATGGGCTATCATTTTGACGGTGCTCAGGAAACCTATATTTTTAAGAGCGTAACATTAACCCATATTATGCATCACACCAGCATAGTTAAAAAATTAGCAGTAGTAGTATATAAAGCGTAAATCTCCGCATATTGGGGGCGGCGGAGGAGGAAAATGAGGCGTAAATGAGATACGTTGACCGTTGACCTTGGGTTGACCTTTGTCCTCGAACTCCGGAGGTCACTTATGGTCACGTGACTGCAGGCTGAATAAATAAGGAAGTTGGAAAAACTCCGGACAGCTAGTAAACAATGCGGAACAATGGACTTTACACCCAGCTATAGGAGTCATATCAGATTCCCATGGGTCGTGAAGTTCCTGTATTGTAGCTATCTTAGAGTAGACTTAGACTGGGGTATTTTTTTACCGACAGTAGCGTCATGGTGAGCATGCCCAGTCGAGAAATGTTACAGAAATATGGTATTTTTATGTTAAGCAGGGATGGGATTGGGTAATCTAAGGCCCCCCTGGGTCCCAATGTGACATGCAGGGTATCTTATTAAAAGTTTCTTGATGTAGAATAAGACCTGGGACCTGTCCATGGTATGATATCATGGCATTTTTGGGGAATGCAGGAGTGTACGAGCGATCTAGTGAACACCCTGGATCCAAATGTGGGGTGCAGGGTTTCACATTGAAGCTCCCGTCGTGTATAGAATAGGACGGTGGTGCTGCCCATGTTGAACAATGACGTCATAAAAAGCTTGCACAGTCGAGGTACATTGTATTATAAATAAGCCCGTCATGTTCGGGTGCACAGGGGTTTCTGGTTGATAGATGGTCCACCCTGTGTCCAAATATAGTGTGCATGATGTCGTATTTAAGCTCTCGTGGTGTAGAGTACGACTTGAGAGCTGCCCACGTGACTACCACTACTACTAACGCCCATCCTCCCAACAGCGCATGCTCCATTTCACAGGCTCATTTATCATCCCTGCCTCCAATAGCGGAAGTTGACCATTACTACGCTGCTATGATGTATAGGGGAAAACCCACGTACGCACGGTTCAGTTTGAATCCGGCCGAACAACTCCTTCAGTTTTGCACATGAGCGAACTACTTTTCATATGCTCTGTCCAGATAAACAGGGAAAATAATCTCCAAATAATTCTTTTTAACGCTAGGTCAACAGAGGTATTATGCAGACTTGAAAAGTAATCGATATGTTCGGCAAACATCTATTTTACTTTTTATTATGTCACATCCGGCGATGTGCGCGCGGCCCGGAATCCAGTCCAAAAATCTGACTGGTGGCTGGGGTATTATTAGACCCCCAGCGAGGTGTTTATATTAACACCATGCTTTACTTGTGAATGTGTTGATCTTTCTTTCTCTCACCCGTCTGCATCATGACAATAAGAAAAATAGAACCAGGAATAGAAGACGCAGGGGAACAATATCCAGAGTTAGGGCATCGCTTTGTTAAGATGGGCGTTCAGCAATGCCTTCACCACCACCACCGCCAAAACCACCTACACACACACACCCACATACCAGGGATGGTCCACCTCTACCCCAAAACTGCCACCTCAACTGCCCTTTCTCAATTACTTCACGAGTGCGCATGCCCGTATCACCCCCATTCGGACTTTAACCCTAAAGTACTTCAATAGGAGACCATTGACGTCCATCCAAGTCCCCTTTTTCTACTACTCCACGACAGCACAAGCACAGAATGATTTCACATCCACTACAAACAACCCCAGTCCGACTCTACCCCACAACCCGTAGCTCAAATCTCCGCATTCACACGGAGCTACACGGAATTTACACGGAACAACACGGAACTGCAAAATTTCCGTGTAAGCTGAATATATCCACACGGAGCTTCTCCGTGTTGACACGGAAGGACACGGAGTTTGTGGACTTTGATTATTTTTGACATGGATTGGACTTAGATTATTTTTCAATAATAGGATATACATTTATACAGGTCCAGGCCGTATTGGACATAGCAATGTAAGATAATGTACTACATATAAGAGAGCACAATTTCAATGGCATCAAATACAGCATTCCCCAATACAGCCAAATGAACTACATGTAAATGACATAACAAACAAATGAAAGTTCAATCAAGTTCTGTTTTAATTCAACTCTCAAGAATAGACATATTATACAAGTCAAAATCTTATGAACAAAAGTTATCTTATAGTTTCTCAAGCAGAACCTCACCAAACTAACATGAACCGTAATCAGTACTTATCATTTTCACTACGTATCCAAGGCTCAAAATATATGCTCGTTTCTCACTATTGTTATACTTTTGTTCTCATTAGTTCATTAATACTTTAAGGATTATCCTTTGAAAAAATATTACCTTACCTTTCTTTGGAGTAAAAAAAAAAAATAACTCAGTGATTTATTTTTTTGTTTATTTATTTATTTTTGGAAAGGCAAACTCTAAATAAATCAAATTAATAAAATGATTACACCAGACCTCTGTCACATGGCTTTTGCAAAAGAAACAAAGTCCTTAAGTTAAACTGGAATAAGTTAAAGGAAACAAAACTATCCACAGTTTCTAACATGATGGGACGGATATTCGGCATGTTGTTGTTGTTGTATTCAACATTTGGATTTCCATTCAAAGTCGCGGGAGTTTTAGAGTCTTGTGAAATCAGCAGCAGTTTTAAACATTGATGTAGCCCAAGTATTCAAATATTTCTTTCTTCTGAGTCTTTGCTTTCGCAGTGATACTTTTTAGACAACATAGACTTGATCAGTTTAGTTACAGAGTTCACGCAAATATGAATCCACGATAACCCTAGCAAAGACCAGATGAATTGCCGATTTGCAAAAAATTCGGAATCGAGACTCCAAAAATCCGGAAGCGGACTCCAAAATTAGAAGTATCGTGACAAGTTTAATTAAGACTAATTACTGTCCTTACAAACGACAAGAATTATTTTATTCTTCAGACAGTTCAGTATTCTAAGTGAGAATTGGTAGTATTCTCATGAAAGAAAAATAATTGATCCAGAGATCCGATTTTAGGTTGAAGTCCGAGTTTTTATACATACACTTCGAGCCGTTTATTTTTGGCGCGTAGCATTGAGAGGTTGGGGGAAGTCGCGGGAAGAGAGAGAGAGAGAGCAGACGCTAATTCAAAACAACTAAAATGATATTCTTGTCATTGAACAACAACATGATTCGTCGGTCGGTACATCCAAAACAGACACAATAACAACAGACTCTACCATCCGCCTGAGTGATGATACTGAATGAATTTCCCCTGCAAGAATAGCGCCAAATTTCGCTGTTTCAAAAGTTGTTGGCGGGTGTTCGTTGTACTTCTGTTCAGTTCTGGTTCAACCAGTATGTCGTAAATGGATGCTTTTAATTATACACTTGGTAGTCTGACAAACGTTTGGGCAACACTCTTACTGCCATTTGATGATGACGTGTGAATCATGTGTCCGAATACCCTACCCCAAAGGCCGCTGATGTGCGTCCGACGACATTCGACAACAACAACACATCTGGTAAGATTGTTCACTGTGATGTTCCGTGGTTGTCTTCCATGTTACTCATTCAAGTTCAAAAAACAACCAAGTTTAATTAAACCTGTGACTGTGTTTGTTAAGTTGAAAAATGTAAAACCACCACCTGAACATGCTCGTTCGTTCCTGACATTTCCACAACAAATTCTGCTCAAAAGAGGACACTGTACAACTATGGCATGTGTGGCAACTTCACCAAGAAATTCAGAAAAGCAAAATTGTGATCCTTGATAAACTATTAATGTCAATAATTGTTTAATATCCAAAAGATTCATTTGTGTAAAAATTTATATCCGAAATATGGGCAAAAACGTCAAAATATTAATTTTATATTTGATTTTATTTGTTTGCATTTTATTTTCAGGTAGGCCTATATCGGTGTACTGATTGTGGAACTGATATTGGGGAATTTCGGAAGAAAAGCATGAAGAGGCACACTGGACACCCCCCAGGTTGGAGTTGTGACACAAGACATACTGTCGATCCATAATTTTCAAAGAAGTAGCACTGTGCTGGAATTTACTGGAAAAAAACACGTTCACAAGGCATGGATCAATCCTTTCAGTGAACCGAGTGTTGACGAAATATTATTGGATGCCTAGGTGAAAGATTTTTTTTATAAAATCGTGACATGGTTATGTCACTGAACATGCTAAAGTGTGTTAACTATTCACAATTTAAAGAAATTGATAGTCTTCCCAGATCATGAGAGAGTTTGCTCCTATTATGCATTGGAGTTTCATATATCTAATTAAATATATTGCCAGGGCCAGACAGTGCAATAAACTTTGAAAAGCCCCACACCTCCTAAGTATTTACATACCGTCTCTTGTTTAGGACTCTGGATAACAGGTAGGAAAATATACAATACCATGCTGAGTCGATTATGCCACTCAAGTTTATAATAGTGATATTTCAACCTTTAAAATACCAAATTAAATATAATTCATATCACCTTCTTGTCTTGTTCTTCATATTCAAAACCTAACAAATTAACTTGTGTTTGTGATTATATGTGAGCTATCTGAGGAGCTGTGCCAGTGCATCACCCCAATATCTTCTTTCCATTCGTCCTCGTAAACCAGGCACCCAGGACTCGTGAGAGATGTTATTATACTTGGTTGGGTTACAAACTTAAATATTTGCACATTTTTGTGATTTTCGGATGTCAATCACATATGTACATGCAATATTGCAGCAACATGCTTGACTGGAATGCTGCTGCAATTTTAGCTTGTGGCGACTTGTTGCAGCAATATTGCCGCTATTGCAGCAACCTAATTTGCATAGGAAAAGATATTGCTGCAATATTGCTGCAACTAGTCACCAGAAGGCTTGTATTTTAATAAGGGCTGTGCAATATGCATAATTCTGTCATTTTTCAGTTTCCGTGTTCCACACGGAGATATTCCGTGTGACTCCGCATCATTCGGAGTTTTCTCCGTGTCAATATGCATATTTCAGTCATTTCTCAGTTTCCGTGTTCCTCCGCGTTCCTCCGTGTCATGCGGAGTTTTCTACACGTAGATTCCGTGTTGAATCGTCCCAATACTCCGCATGATTCCGCGTGGCCAATGCGGAGCCATGCGGAAATCAACTACACGGAGTTTACGCGTAGTTACGCGTAGATTCCGTGTGTCACGCGGAGATCTGATCTACGGGAAGCGCTTCAAAATGACCCCCAACACTGCCCATTTAGACCAAGGATGGTGCACCTCTACGCCAATTGCCCTTTCTATATAATACTACCCTATTGCGCTTGGCAGATCATTGCCAGTTCCATACAAGCCTAAAATAATACCCCACGCGACGATTTGGACGAGAGATGGCTCACCTCTTCCCCGAAACATCCATTCGATCGCCCCTCTTCTACTACTGTCCATTGCGCATGGATTCTACTTCAACAGTGCTTCAATATTATGACACGTCGCACGGCTCATTTGGAATACAGATGGTCCACCTCTACCCCCAAAGAGCATGCGCAGATTGACGGCACTTCTACTACAAACCACAGCAGTCGGACTTCACGAGCTCTTTCAGTTGATGCCTCAAACTGCCAATTTGGATGGTCCACCTAGACCTTAAAACACCCAACACAGACCTGCCTGTCCAATGTGCATGCACATCAAAGAGCGAAAGTAAACGGCCCCGAGACCCCAAATCAAACTCTACAGCGTGAGTATTTTTCTTCGCCAGAGAACTGTCCATTATGCTGGACATAGCACTGGAGCATATGTCGGGGACCCGACCTCTAGTACCTTTTTAAGGGCATTTTCAACCTTCCATGTTATGTAAGAGCCCATGGCCGGAAATTCCTGGTGGTTGAGGTGAAGCGACAAAACAAGTGCATTTGTAGTCTCTTTGGCATGGGCTACTTTCTGTCGGCAGAGGCTTATCACCACATCACTGCACTGGAAGTGGCTGCCTCACCACTTAGGAATACCAGAGGTCACTTCCGGTCAAGTGACCGGAACCAGAACTATGGCGGCCTGGACCTCCTGTGGTGGTTGGTGGGGCGGTTCCTGTTGCTTCAATGTATTTTGCTGAGAAGCAGCAGGATCTTGATAATGTGATGTCCAGCACTGTAAATGCGCCTTGTCTTTATTGCACCAATGTAAGCGTCCTGTCTCTGTCTTGTGGGCAGTCATCAGTGTTTTATGGGGTGGATGGTGGAGTGTGATTCCATGTTGCTTCAAAGATTTGTTTCATTGAAGCAGCAGGAACACAACTTGGCTAGGTGGTGCCTTGTTGGTTCGTCACGATATCACTGAAATATTGTTGAAACCAACGTTAAACTGGACTCATTCATTCATCCTTGACGCAAGGTGCAAGGCCATGAAAATATGTCATTTGTCCCATATATCCACTTTTACTACTACTGGTGTCCAATAGCAAAACAGCATGCGGCCCCTGATTAGGAAAGTTTTCCAGAAAATAAGGATATGCGGTTATGATAGGTCACTGCCCTGGGGGTCTGAATCTATCCCTTTCAATAACTGGGGGTCTGAATCTATCCCTTTCAATAACTTTCTAAGCCCTTTACAAAGTTATCCCCCCCCGCCACCACCACCACCACACTCGGACTGTTGGAATTGAAAAACTAAAAGAGCAGGTGATTAAGGCATTGAATGTGACGGTTTATTTATCCATGTACACCCATATATAAACAGAGATATGATAACATTTTGATCTCAACAACAGCCAGTTGTCACAAGAAAATGAGAGGATTCCCTGACAATATAGTTGATCATTCTGAACAGAGGAGTAGAGAAACATAATCTAATATCTGCAGATGCAGAGAGATTCACAGAACAGTTTGAACAGCTGAGAAGGTATTGTTTGCCAGCAAAAACATTGTGGATGTGGTGGATGTGGTGGTGTGGGGGGGGGGGGGGATTTTTGTTTAATGTCACAGTCAAGATTATTTCACTCATATTATGAATGTAGATCAAGACTTGGTTTGTGAAACGATGGGAAAAATTCAAAAGATAATTTCTCTTTTCCTGTGACAAATCAAATGTTCCACATAAAATATCGAATTGGACAATGTAACCATATACGGTATATAGGTCGACCATTTGCCACTATTGGAAATCCCGTAAATTAACACAACTTCATTTTCATGATCGATATTTCCCATTTGCTCAGTGGCAGTCTAAGCATTCATAATGCATTAATAACCAGAATGATTTACAATCTACCTTAGCCATATTTTCAGAAACCATAAACTGTGGTTATACATATGTGCTTCTCGCGTTTATTCTGTAAACAATAATTTGATTAATTTGTCGGATTTGTTCCGACGAAGCCAGACAATCTCATTTTTTACTAATCAAATCAACATTCTTTTTACAATAAACCCATTGATGAAGCATTTGACAGGGTTATATATGAACAAATGTTTTGATAATTCAATGTGTGGTTTTTCACCTGCAAATACTGGGCAACTAAAACAGGCTTTTTCCTGAGAAATAATTATGTAGTTTTTAAGTTTGTGAAGCCAAGAATAATTTCTCATTCTGCAGAAAAATCTGTTTCCTACAGAAAATATACAAAAGTTGTATTCTGTGAATGCTCAGTCAAGAGACAGACGGTTGATTTATGGCTTTCATCTGCTAAAATATATGAAAAAATCCCCCACTCATCCCGCTCCCCCACAAACCGCTAAAAAAAAAAGATTTAAGCCCAAATTTTAAATGTCTGTCCTAGCTGTTATATGACCCTTCTGACTTTTTAAGTATAAAACTTGGATATATTTTCTGAATGAAACACAACCTTTGTGCAGAATTGAAGAAATGTTGACTTTACAAATGTAACTGATAGACCAAATTTTTTTGCTTAATACAGACATCACAATATGGAAACAGGAAATTACACAAACAAGTTTTGAGAACAATTTCATCTCTAGAAAATTCAAAGAGAATCAAAGTTAGGCTGATACGTTTTAGCATAAAACTTTTGAGAATTTCAACAGTAATCAGCACCAGTATGAAGAATACATTTAAAACATACAACCATGAAACAGTATACACCTCACATGATACATTAGGTAAATTAAGAGATAGAGAGAATTACATTTAATGTCCTGTCCCTGTTAAAATAAGACATTAATTTGAATCAAGAGAAAATAAGTTTGCATTACTGAGAAACTTTAATGAATTAAGGTTATAGTATCTTTCTTCAGATTGCAGGCCTCATTGTATTGATAGACTTCATCATCCAATATTCAAACTACCTATGAATTATATCCAGCAATTAGATTATAGGCCTACTATATATACATAATAACAGAGAAGGTTCACTTCTTCAGAATATTTGAGGAGAATTACCAAGACAGCTGGGTATGTCTTGACTACCCCGCAAACAGTGGATAACCAGCTTTGCACCTTCGCTGCTGGTATAGCGAAGGCACGTAGAGCATATGGATATTTTCTGCAATGTAGGGTAGGGTAGTGACGATTTACATAGATAATGAAAACCCGAGCAGTCCATGTCCCCACCGTCGATAACATAGACAGTATGGCAACATGAAAGGTTTATAAACTGTTGTATTTAAAATTGTACATTGAATGATAGGAACTTTTGTTTGTGTGTTGAGTGCTTAAAACATTTGTTATGTTATCTGAGAATGGAAAAGAAATTATTTGACAGTTTACATAACTTTTAATGAAGAAATGGAGTTGTTTTGAAATACGAGATAGTTTAGTTCTGAAATGTAAATGGTGTGAAATATGGTAAATAGCTACATGTGATGTGTAGATCATGTCATGAAGGTTGCTGAAAACAAGCAAATGCTGTGCAGTCGTTGCTACTCGTATACCGATGTCAGTTGGTGAAATCAGTCTTCAGTTATTGCAGTCACAAGCTTAGAATGACCGAATCTGAGGTCAAGGCCATGGTGGCCATATTGGATTATGCAGACGGGTGAAGAATAATCCCAGCCATCATTGCAAATAAATGTTCAATTAGTGGCAACACTTGACAAATAATACACAATACCAATGGTTTTGAACTATGGTTGCAAACATTATGACAACATTCACAACAAATGACTGGGGTAAATATAAATTCCATTCTCGGACAAATGTACGAAAACCAGAACCTGGACTCTATATAAGCACAACTACATGTACATGTATATATGTTATCCTTCAGCTGTGACAACCTAGAAATGCAAGTAGACAATAAAATCAGATCTGTTTTGAATTTTTTTGATCAGATCTATTAAATTGACAATATTCAAATGTTAAATTTTAAATTTATGTTTATAGCATTTTATGTATAAAAAAATACATGTATATAGCATTAGAACAGATGATATATCATAACATGTATGGGTAATTTAAATACAAAACGTTATGTATATGGTGAAAAACACTGTTGTATACATAACATTTTTAACATTGTGTTTTTCTTTTACTCTTGTACTGAAAGGTGTGCAAAGTATTTAAATTGTTTACTCGATAAATGAATCCATGGGGGACTGCTGCTTTTCAAGTCACAACTTTTTCTAGAAAAGTGTGATATAAATGAATATTTCAACTCATAACTGTATAATTCAGATAGATGTCCATACTATTGTAGGACACAAAATACAATATAGACACCATCATAATTGTGTAAGTTTCACAGAAAACTGGTCCAGATCAATTTATGGCTGGTGATAATAAAATATCAACACATGATTAAATGCATTTGCAGAGCAAAAATATTGTCATACACGTACAGTCAGTATCAAAGGTAGAAAAATACATGTTTACTGTAAATACTGGATGATATATATGATAATATGGATGTATCATGTATACTCACTCTATATAGAGGGTAATACATTAAATTATTACAAAGTGGATAACACAACATGGTCATTCTGTTAACTTTTGTGTGCGGTTGTGAAAGTGGAGGGAGGGAGCGGGGGGGGGGGGCAGTTGAAAATTCATGTAGATTTGAGTAGTTTATCCAAAAATTTAGGATGGGACAAAAGTAGACCGCAAATGAGAACTCGAAATAGTTGTTAAATATACATACATATACAGATATCAGTATGGCTTCAATGGATTGTTGTGAATCAGGATACATTGAGCAATCCTAGTCAATCATACATTTCCAAATCAGATTAAAAACTATTTCACCAGCGAAGTGTTACTCAGAATTATATAATTTCTGGTTTTAAACTGATGTGTTCACTAATTCTCTTGCCTCAAAGGGAACCAATGTACGTGGATAGGGAGCATTTGACCTCTGAACCTTTTAATAGTTTATAGGGCGTGAATTATTTCATGTGGAGCATAAACAGAAGTTAGCATGCAGCTCGTTGTAAACCATGGAATGTACATGTACCCGGTACGGCAATAAAACATGTGAACTGATGAACCAGCTTTAACAGAATCCCTAACTTGCACAAAATTCAAGTAAATCCTGTAACAATAGGGCTGCGCAGATATAGCAGTTCACACCAGTTCATTAACACACTCTTTCGTATCGCTTGAACATGAGGTGAATCTGGTGGGTTTTTTAACTATTGATAACATTTATGATAATGTTGGCAACTTCAGGTCGAAAATAGTCCAGTTATATCATTGATTAGATATTTCTTAGGTTAAAGAGATCGGAAAGAGACTGGATGAACGTACCACTGTAAATGGTCTCAATGCACCTGCCAGTGCTATCGGCACAGCTACATTGTTAAAAGATCAACTTGAATTTTGTGCAAGTGGGACATTATCTAGAGCGTTGTGATTAAATACCCGTTTACCATTCGTTTTGTAGATAAATCTATATAATACTTGACAAAGTTGCTAACACCAACTGCACACATATAACATACCTATCCAGTCACCAATAAGTTCTAGTTTGCGTTTTTGTTTGTTCTCAATCTTAGTACATCAGCTGGTGATTGAACTGAATGAGCCAGCCAATAGGCCTTATCGTAATTCCAGAAGTAGCGTATATTACCGCATATTCATGCCAGGCGCCAGACTGAAGGGCAGGTTCATGCACATGCGTGATTTTCATGAGAGCCAGCAATGCCGCCATCTCGGGTCGCTTACTTGTGCTAAAATGCTAAAATTATTTCTCACAACATTTATTGTGCGAATTTCTTGAACTGTTGAACAGGCACTCAGACCAAATACCCTGGCGTTGCTGGTTCTCGAGAAAAAAAAAATGTGTGTGTGTGAACCTGCCCTTCAGTCTCGCGCCTGGCAGGAATATGCGTTACTTCTGGGATTACGATGTGGCTTATACACATACTTTCAGAGGTGACCCAATGGTGCATCCTCATTGCCAAGTTTCTCCATGCATGCAAGGCACAAATTTTTTTTACAGTTCGTTTACACTGAGATTTACTTTGACAAGAGTCGCATTCCCAGATGTATGTAAAAATGCAACTTCAAATATCATTATATGCTGCATAATTAACACTAGAATACGACAGTATCGTACCCAGATGTCAGTTTGAGGTCATACGAGTGTAAATAATAAAATTGTTACCGAAACGAAATACATGTATTTTCACTTTCAACAGTTTTCTGGTCTATTCTAACTTAATTGCATATGAAACATGAATTCAGAGATCTTAGACGTAACATAGAATTTGACCTTTAGAAAATAAGGTCAGTGATATTCAAAAGACTTCAGGTCCAGGCATATGTGATATAAATTTAGAAAATTTAGATATAACCTTTCATGAAATATTGTACTAAATAGAATCTGACCTGGATAAAATAGGTCAAGGTCAGTCATCTTCAGCAAACCTCTGGACCATCACCAGATGTATACATAATATTAATTTGGAAAGCCTAGATAGATTTCTTCATTGTATCAAATAAACAGTATGTCCTTGATAATGGTCCGTCAACTGGGATAGGCTTCTAGTCAATCACCAGTGGCTTATGTAATATGAATTTGGAGACCCTAGCTTTAATCTTTCATAAAATATAGCAAATACTAGAATCTGACCTTGATAAAATAGGTCAAGGTCGGTCATTTTCAATAGGCTTCTGACCCTTCACCAGATGCATACGTTGTATGAATTTACATTGCCTGGCTAAAATCCTTCTTGAGATATTGTGTTCACAAGAAAGATGGACAGACAGACAGACAGACGACGCTGACGATGACAATACCCGAAGGGTAACAACTGAACAATCATGAGGTCCTATTTTTGTATTAATTTGATCAGCCTAACATTTTGTGTTGAATACTTTCTGTTATTGAATTAGTGTTACATCTATGTTTCACTTGACTTCCAATCCCACCAATACCATAAAAAAAGCTGAAATTGCTTTTAAAAAATCTGACAATACTTCCACCCTACCAGAGTCAATTTTTGTAACTTTCAGAATAAGAATATGTTACCGGTATACCACATATCTATATACAACTAGGTTTAATATTTGGTACACAATGAGGTAAATTTAGCTTACAATAAGATGTTAATGTCATAGGGAGGAACTTGAGTCAGAGTTACATTTGGAGTAAGTCAACATCCACAACAAGCCCCCATCTTCAAAACTTCTTGCTTACTTCATCTGCAAGCTGCAGATCTAATACATTAAATGGGACTATGACCATTTCTATATTACTGACATGACATGGACTGTCAGTGTGATATGAAAGAATGATATACAAGTAACAATAATGTACATTATAACAGCTGTGTGCCTCTGGATTGTAGTATTTACAACATGGCAAGCACAAGCATAAATATCTGGCAACATCTGCATGCAGAAAATATGTACACCGCTTCCCAGTTTCCATAGGCCATTTCTATGACTACACACATGGTTTCTGTTTGGAATTGATCGTGGAACCAGCCAGATCAAACCGTAAAAGTGAGTATAAACTTGATAAAGTTTAATCTGCTGAATCTATCTCTCATACAGAGCAATATATAAACTGCTCTTCAGCTATAAATGGAATGTTTAGAGAGAGTTATCTCCCTTCTTCCACAGTGGAAACATAAAATCTCCAGGGAGATGACTCCCTTGTTCCTCCAGTTCGGAATGGCAAGCTGTTCACTCTTTCACTGTTCTCCTTCAAACTGTCAAGACTCGCCTTACAGAAATGAAGTACTTTCCGTTGAACCACTTAGCAATACTGTTAGAGAGCAAGCCATAGTTTGTGCACATTTTATGATGGATTGGTCATCAGCTGCCATTGTGCTACAGCAGCCCGGTCGATACTTCATGTTGGAAGCTATTGTCTGGGTCTTTCTGTTGCTGAAAAGGCTCAAGTCTAGACACATTGTGGTCCCCAGACTTGGCTATTGTGTGCATTGTCTCATGATTCTTACATGAAGTATGAACCAGCAGCCCTCTCCACTTTGTCTGCAAAGCAGAAACGGATGGTTTCGAGATATAAAAGTCTGAGCTCTGTACATGAAATGGGTGATGAAGTCTTCAACACTGATCACCTCCAGCAGACGTGTGAGACTCCTCCCATAGTTCTTCCAAAATGGCGAGGAGATTATCCACGCCAAAGAGGTAACCGTCCTCATGGTTCCCTTCTACCCATTGGGAGCGGTGGTCGACGAGCACCCCATCGGGAAGGGGGGTGGTCTTCCCAAAATCGATCATCCAGATATTCCCCTGTCCACGGTCATCATGGACAAATAATAGAGAACTGCCTACCAGCTGGAATAAGACAAGGACCAGATATAAGACGATAAATATGACCAAGCTATATGTATACGACTCAATTATTTACATAATATAACATGCTCAGAAGCTTGATAATTTCTCCCCCTTCCCTCAGAGCAGTTTGACATTCTTCTGCCCAGCATAATTTTCAACTGCCAAGCATAATTTTCAAACTATGTCTAAATCTCACTCAGGCATATCAGGACTTTTTATGGGTAAGTCAGGTAAGATTACATGTACACAGGCAAACTATGAAGCACTTCAGTAACTGAACAATAACAATGGTTGACAACTGCGTCTTACAATTACTTTCCGTTTCCGTTCAATTTCCATTCACTACCTGAGCAGTATGTGGCATGCTGTGACTATCATGTTCAATTCGAAGCAATTACTACAAGTTACTGTATGTTATCATTCGATCCACATTGCATCCTGGTAAAAACATGTACAGGTGTCTGAAAGACATTGGTTATATGAGACGGCTTGTCCCTCATGTGTGATCATATCAATCTGCAAATTATCCGGTAGTCAGTCAGTCAGTCAGTGAGTCCATCCGAATCCTTTTTTCAGCAAAATAAGGGGAACCGTTGACAATAGAACCTTGATTTTTGGCATGAAGGTGCATTAGGGAACTGTTACCAGCAAGTTCTGAGCTGACAGGTGATTCGGACTTGGGCAGTGCCCATCTTCAGGGTCCGAATTAGGAAATTTGTGATGACCTGCTATTTTTTTCCATCGAAAAAAAAATCGCAGGTCAAATCTAACATCACCTGCTATTTATGAAGTTGGACAGCTATTTTTTTTCTACATGTGCAAATCCACCAATAAGGCCTCTGTTAATTAATCTTTAGCTTCTCATGACCTTGGGAGGAAATTATGATGATGCTGAATTCTGTAATTATTAATTATTTGACTGCTTTAAGACATTGCAATAAAAAAGAAGTTTTATGTATGTGGTATTACTGTCTCCACTAAAACTTCGCTGACTGTCCAACTAAAAATGAGGTGGGCGTTTTTTATATTTATTATTATTAAATTTTTTATTTGGCACACATGTTCTTTAAAACTGAGCACCAATGGAAAGTTGATGTCAACTTTGATATGTCAAAGACAACTATTTCCCCTAATTTCTGCAATTAGAACTGCAAAAGCCTTGTTGACTGAATCATGTGGACTATATATACTTATATTTATCAAAAGTCTCCCCTTGTAAATTGCTGATTGCAATAAATTAGAATCAGCCACCAGAGTCCCGTTGGAATTATCAATTAACTGAAATGTCTGCTTAGAAAAACTTCAGCTTGTGAATAGAAGCCCAGGAAAAGAGGCCAACAATATTATTTACCATCGGTACCAACTGGAAAAAAAACCAACAGATAGTCCGATTCCGTTTCATAACAGGTCCGACTTTTGCATGCACCGGACCACTGCGCATGAATTGACGCGCAGCAACCGGGAGTGAAATTGGCGCGGGAAATGTTGACAGAGAAATCCAACAACCATGGCCAAAGATCGGCTTGGAATAAATTTTCAATGGATTATTTCTTGGATTGTCCGTTGCTTCAGATAGATCTAGACTCCTAAAAGGTATTTACGAATATTGATCGCATTTTATCGTTTTTGCTGGATGAAATCCTACTTTCCGCATGCGACAGATAGATTTTTTTGCAACTTGTCACGGGAAAAATTCACTTGCCGGCGGCGGTAGGTAGGCAGGCGTTATTTCGATCGCTGCCTTGTTCTGCAGATTTTATTTTTTTAGTGGAGTATTTGTACGATGATATCGCCCACGAAGAATTCAATTTACGTTGTGTGCAACGGAAACAAAATTATATATAGGTAGGAAACTAAGGAATGGCCAGGAAAATTATGGCCTGCTACTTTCGGTCGAGATTTTTTTTCTTAGCAGGTCATTTTCCACATCGCCTGCTTTGTCAAAATTTTGGCCTGCTTTTAGCCAATAGCAGGCCGCCATTTCGAACGCTGCATCTTAATATAGGCAGAATTTCAAGTGGGGGTAGGGATAACCAAGAGTTCAGTTCGCGTCGGAGTCCTAATGCCTACCCTACTTCGTAGGTCCTGTGACGTCAGTCACACTGCTCATGTAAGCAGATTGTTTGTGAAAAACAATGCATCAGGTGTGGGGTTCTAACTTCGCTTGATGGTCATTTAGTACGCCACATGGTGTGCAGGGGTGGAACAGTCCAATTTCAGTGGAACATGCTCCGAGCTCTCTTAAGCTGCTGGTCACAGATTCGTACTCAAATTTAGTACAGATTATCACAGAATTAGAGATGGCAAACTTACCTCATGTCTTGAGAAAAATGGAGATGTTTCCTGAGTTGCTCTTACAGCCTTTAGCCGTCTAATATATTTTTCCTATAGCACAATGGAACGAAAGAAAGATACATGTACATGAATGAATCCAAAATGGACAGGTTTTTTTCAAATATTAACACACTATAATGTTACAGCTCAAAAGCAAATTAGCCTACATCTAGGTTGGAGAGACATGTCATGGACTGTCGGTCTTACATGACGGAATGACATGGTTCTGTAATTGATAAGTATTAACCAAACCAACTCAGATTGCTAGTGTTACCGCCCTCTCCTGCCTATATCTATAGCACGAGGCATATTTTTTAAATCTGGTGTAAATATGGCAAATATGTATCAAATTTTCCTACCTTTTCATTACGGACTACCAAGTCGAGAATAATCGAGTTATTACTGATTAAAAATATTCTCCATACAGTAGCCATACAGAGAAGGATTAGGCCTGATACAAACAACCAAGTTTTCCTTGACAAGTGAGACTAAATTTTAGAAGTCTGTAGTGGACATTAGCTTGCTTACAAGCTTATATTATATACGATGACCCTACCAAAGCAGAATATAGTGAATGGACATAAGAGTATTCCACAAATTTCGTCTCACTAGTCAATGGAAAACTGGGACGTGTGTACCAGGCCTAACATTATAAACCACAAATAGATGCCGAGAGTCCTGCATTATTCAGGAACTGGCAGATTGCCTCTTACCATTTTCTGTATGACATTTAATATGCCAAGATGCTTTTTAGAAATACATATTAAGCAAAATAATATATTACAACTCACTAATAAAGTTTCATCACTTGAGGTAAATGTTTTCAGGGCTTCTTTCACTTGTTCCCTGGTCCGTGTTGTCTTAAAATCTTTTGAAGCACTACCATCTCCTTGCTGTGGATAGAAATGAGAAATTCATACATGAACACCTGCTAAACCTTCACACAGAAAATGATATGCTTTTCATATTTAAATAATATTTCTTTAGAAGGCGAGATAAAAATGGGGGTGTTGACACCGACATTATCTCTCCCCCTCTCACATCTTCCTGTACTTTGTAAGGTGAGATAACATGAGGCACCAGAGGTGCTACAACCCCTCAGCCCCTTAACAGTCCAGCCCAAGATGTTTGTATTGGTGTAGAAGTTTGGATGCATAGCATAGAGTTATCATGGTTATGGCATGCGAAATGCAAACCCAAGCCACATCTCATGGCATGGTATCTGCATACCAAATTTGAGAAGATTCTTAAGTTATTGTCCAGAAACCAAATTTAGATTTTGCCATCAGGTGGTGCCATCAATGGGTGAAACACAATCCAAAAGGACATCTCATCACATGGTATATACGTATTAAATTTGAAATGAATCTGATGAGAGGTTCTCAAATTATTGCCTGGTTAATGCATATAGGATTTTACCACCAGGTGGGGCCACCTATTGGCGAAAGTGGTCGAAATGCAATCCCAGGCGACACCTCATGGCATGGTAAATGCATACCAAATTTGAGAAGAATCCACTGAACGGTTCTCAAGTTATTGCCCGGAAACAAATTTCAGACGGACAGATGGATGGATGCATTGTCACACAGACGGACAGATGAACAATTGGAATACACTATACCACCCTACAATGTGCAGGGGTATAAAAAGTGACAAGGTATGCACATATCCGCGGGAAAAAATTGGTAAAGCCCGGCGCACATGAGAGATGTCAGTTGAGCTAACGGCCTCAATTGCCTGTCAGCTCAGGGGCTAGCTCCCATGTGGTTTCAGCGCACACGGTGAGCAAAAGTTTCAAGAAATTGATTTCAGTTTCCTCGTAACGTCTTCTTCAAGACCATTTTGAAGAATCGTGCGTATGAATCGCGTGAAAATAACATGTGATTCATTGGCCGATTCAATAAAACTGCTGAGCTGTTTGCTTGTGTTCGCCGCACAAGCTGAGGATTTGGCCTCGCGAGGTGAAATTATGAAACAAGTTTGTTATTTTTTTCCCGGTCTCGTGAGGCCAAAAACTCACCAAAAACTGCCCGCACACGAGAGCTAGCCCCCGAGCTGACAGGCAATTGAGACAGTCAGCTCAGCTGATAGCTCTCGTGTGCGCCGGGCTTCAAGTTGTGATCTTATTGCCCTAAGTTTCAGATGGGGCTGCCGCTTTTATCCATTGGGGTAAAAGGTGTTATGCTGAGAGGGTGTTACACTGACAGTACAGACGAGGAGATCAGTCAGAGGGTGTTACACTGACAGTACAGATGAGGAGATCAGTGAGAGGGTGTTACACTGACAGTACAGATGAGATCAGTCAGAGGGTGTTACACTGATAGTACTGACGAGGAGATCAGTCAGAGGGTGTTACACTGACAGTACAGATGAGGAGATCAGTGAGGGGGTGTTACACTGACAGTACTGACGAGGAGATCAGTGAGAGGGTGTTACACTGACAGTACAGACGAGAAGATCAGTCAGAGGGTGTTACACTGACAGTACAGACGAGGAGATCAGTGAGAAGGTGTTACACTGACAGTACAGACGAGGAGATCAGTCAGAGGGTGTTACACTGACAGTACAGACGAGGAGATCAGTGAAACGGTGTTACACTGACAGTACAGACGAGGAGATCAGTGAGAGGGTGTTACACTGACAGTACAGACGAGGAGATCAGTGAAACGGTGTTACACTGACAGTACAGACGAGGAGATCAGTCAGAGGGTGTTACACTGACAGTACAGACGAGGAGATCAGTGAGAGGGTGTTACACTGACAGTACAGACGAGGAGATCAGTGAGAGGGTGTTACACTGACAGTACAGACGAGGAGATCAGTGAGAGGGTGTTACACTGACAGTACAGACGAGGAGATCAGTGAGAGGGTGTTACACTGACAGTACAGATGAGGAGATCAGTGAGAGGGTGTTACACTGACAGTACAGACGAGGAGATCAGTGAGAGGGTGTTACACTGACAGTACAGACGAGGAGATCAGTCAGAGGGTGTTACACTGACAGTACAGACGAGGAGATCAGTCAGAGGGTGTTACACTGACAGTACAGATGAGGAGATCAGTGAGAGGGTGTTACACTGACAGTACAGAGGAGGCGATCAGTCAGAGGGTGTTACACTGACAGTACAGACGAGGAGATCAGTCAGAGGGTGTTACACTGACAGTACAGATGAGGAGATCAGTCAGAGGGTGTTACACTGACAGTACAGACGAGGAGATCAGTCAGAGGGTGTTACACTGACAGTACTGACGAGGAGATCAGTCAGAGGGCGTTACACTGACAGTACTAAAGAGGAGATCAGTCAGGGGGTGTTACACTGACAGTACTGACGAGGAGATCAGTCAGAGGGTGTTACACTGACAGTACTGACGAGGAGATCAGTCAGAGGGTGTTACACTGACAGTACTGACGAGGAGATCAGCCAGAGGGTGTTACACTGGCAGTACTGACGAGGAGATCAGTCAGAGGGTGTTACACTGACAGCACAGATGAGATCAGTCAGAGGGTGTTGTACTGACAGTACTGATGAAGAGATCATTCAGAGCGTGTTACACCGACAGTACTGAGGAGATCAGTCAGAAGGTGTTGTACTGACAGTACTGATGAAGAGATCAATCAGAGCGTGTTACACTGACAGTACAGACGAGGAGATCAGTCAGAGGGTGTTACACTGACAGTACAGATGAGGAGATCAGTGAGAGGGTGTTACACTGACAGTACAGATGAGATCAGTCAGAGGGTGTTACACTGACAGTACTGACGAGGAGATCAGTCAGAGGGTGTTACACTGACAGTACAGATGAGGAGATCAGTGAGAGGGTGTTACACTGACAGTACTGACGAGGAGATCAGTGAGAGGGTGTTACACTGACAGTACAGACGAGAAGATCAGTCAGAGGGTGTTACACTGACAGTACAGACGAGGAGATCAGTGAGAAGGTGTTACACTGACAGTACAGACGAGGAGATCAGTCAGAGGGTGTTACACTGACAGTACAGACGAGGAGATCAGTCAGAGGGTGTTACACTGACAGTACAGATGAGGAGATCAGTGAGAGGGTGTT